>OOFC01025914.1:0-15054 GCA_900323345.1 Pseudochromis fuscus | reverse complement strand
GGTTTAATCTTGGCAGAAGTATCCAAAACAGCAGGCAAAGGCAAAATCCAATAGGCAGGCAGAGAATCCAAAAAACCAGGCAAGACTATGACCATGAACACAAAAAACAACAAGAAACATGAACTGTGAAACATGAACTTAAGGCTGCAACGTGAGTGAAAGCTACAAATGAACTGGTGCAGGACAAAGAGACACATGAGGTTAAATACAAGAGGTGATGAGACACAATGGAAAACAGGTGGGGAGGACAATCAGGGAGCAGGTGTGACCAGACAACTCAAGACAGGTGTGACAGGGCAGACAGGAAACAAGGCTTGAGCACAAACAGACAAGGAACAAGACTATCAAATTAAAACAGGAAACATGAAACAACATGAACTACTTTAACAGGACATGAAACACAGAAAGCTGGACAAAGACCAAAACAACCATTGAAACCAGAAAATGAAACAAGAGTAAAGACAAAACTAAATACAAGAACACATGACCATAATCAAAACCAACTAAAATACATGGAATCATGACATAAGTAGATATTAATCCTTTAACTCTGGCGTTACCTCTGCACATGCATCTTTGGATTACTGTAATTATGTCAAGGTTTGCGCAATTGGAAAAATTCGAACAGTTCCTGAGAGCTGAGATGTTGCACTTCACAGTGAATATTGTGTCATTACGGTAATTTCACTAGCACCTCTCTCAGAAGCCATCATTAAGGGGCGTGGTTAGTTTAATTGACAGGTCTGGTCTCCAGTGAGACAACAGCTGAACTTGCATCTCATACACATTGGGCAGTGTCCTCAGGTTCAAGGGTCAGACACACCTCCTCACTCCTCCCTTCATATCCAAATATGGTCGCTTAAAAAAAACCCAAAATGGTGACCGTCAAATACCAAACACCTGCTTTCAAAATGTTGAGTCCACAAACCAACGGGTGATGTCACGTTAGCTTCATCCATTATGGAAACAGTCTTTGTTGAAAAAGTTGTCAGGAACCAAAAACTCCTCTCACACTTTACAGGTTTAGTATTTGTGTGTATTTGAATCAGGGTGAAATATATCACAAGAGACACTGTCTTAACTTCAACTTTCTGACCTCCACTTTCTCTCCTGGGTCCAACAGCAGCTTCTCTGTGTTATAAACATGCAAAGATATGACAGAAATGTTGATGACATTAATTAGGGCAGCAGTAGAGGTTTATTGCAGATTTACAATGAACTAATTTCACAACTGGATGATTGAAAATCATTGCACTTTGGCCTTCAGACGTACAACCCTGCTCCTCCTCATCCCTGACTTCATCCTTCTGGTTTCCATCAGCCATCCACTAACTCTGCTCCTCCACCATCATCTAATCCTGTCCGATCCCCTGCCCTCATTTGGGACCATGCTCTATGAAGTCACTTCACATCGTTTGAAACCAATGGCCAAAACTTTTATTGCTCAAAACTCTTATTACTTCAATATATACAGTTTTATTTTTAAACCGTTTTTCCAGGTAATCTCTTCTTATTGAAATAAGAGTTATGAGCTGGATGGGAACAGTTAAAACCCTCAAGGCCACCGTGTGCTTGAATTGCACTGCAGTCTATTGACCCTATATGGTCAGTTGGGGAGTGAGAAATTGCAGAAATCCTTCCAGGTAATGGGGTAAAGAAAGCATCTTTTCTTTAAAACCTTTTAAATCTATATCTAACATCACACTGGTAAGAGCTTCAGAGGTAAATAAGGACTCAAGTCAACTCCTTGAAAGTGTCTGGATTCCTCTCCATTCATCAGCATGTTGGTGTTTCTGACCTCTGCTGAGTCTCAGCAGTGCTGTAGACCAAAAACAGCTCATCAGCAAACACATCAGAGTTTATTTACTCCTGCTAACCCACTCAGCGGCGTCTCTGTACGCCAGATGAAGCCCGCTCCTTTGATATCCATTACCGTATTATTCGCCGGTAATATCTCCGCCAGCATTATGGCTGTAATTATGACTGTCATTCAAGCCGGGCTTTTAACATAATTGAGTCATAAGAAATTAGCATAAAGGCTAATTTGTTTGATTATGCGTGAATTTGGGGAATTATGGGGCTAAATGATGACGGCTGTGTGGCAGGTTAAAAATGAGCTGTGGGGGAAATTGTTTAAAGGAGCTCTGAGGAGAAGTGCAGCGATGCAGCCGCTGTTCGTAATGTGTCCGTCATGCCCGCGGATCAACGGCGTCCTGACGCAACCTCGTAAATCTCGCCTTTGACTTTCATGGTTTAATATCAACGGAAGAATCGCACTCTTCCCTAAATCCCACTGCTGATCAGATGAAAGGTCATCAGCTGACACTACGTAAAGGTTAAGCTCAGGGGGTTTATCCGTTGATCTGAAATATAAAAAAATATTACCTATTCACTGGTTGAAATTAAGGTTCAAACCCAACTTTAAAGTCAACCTGAAATGGCATTTTGAAAGTATCAAACTTCTGTATTGTGAAGCCTTTCCAGCAAAAACAAGATATGTAGGTGGGATAAAACATTTGGAGCAATATGATTGGACCATTAAAACACAATGAAATTCCCCAGCTAACTATTAAACAGATGTTTTTTATTTCAGGTGGACTTTAAGGCTTTCAAAATCCTGCATAGTTTAAATTTATTTATTGGTTGTAGCCATGTCTGTCTTCTAAAAATCCTGTTCCTATGAAGTTGTATTTATGTCGAGGTGTAATTAATGTTTAATGAACTGCTGGAGTCAGCTCGAGGTGTTTGGAGTGGTCATCCTCAGCAATGATCCCGCACCACTGCACCAGAGGTTGAATCTGAACTTTGAAGGTGAAACCAGTGTGAGGTGCTAAAAAGTGCAATGCCACCAATGGCCACTAGAGGCTGGCACAAAAAAAACTTTGATCTGGTGGTCCATCTAAAAACCATTTCCTCATTAAGAAGATAATATTCTTCAAAAAGATGAACGTTTAGGGACCTGGTTAGTTTGATTGACAGCTCTTGTCTCTATTGATTTACAGGTGGATTGAAGGCTGTTTCACCAGTGAACTCCAGTCACATATACATTTGGCAGTGTCCTTGGGTTCAAAGGCCAAAGCTGTCATCGTTTCTCCCTTCAGATCCAAATATGGTCACTTCTGTTTCCAACCACCAACATGGCGATGCTCTGATACCAAACTTGTGACTTCAACAGGTGATGTCAGGACGATGTCATCCATCTCTTAAATACAGTCTACTACAGGAACAGTCAGGGATCCGAGCAAGCTAACCCAGCTTGTAATAAACAGTAATCAGAAGATATAACAGTTATATATATTCTCACTGCAGCCTACAGCACTTACCAGCTTGCTAACACCCCATAACAACTGCTAACTCTGGTAAATTCCTGGCTCGTGTCCACAAATAGTTTCCAAAACACCGAGACATTTCAACGAATCCATTAGTAAGTTCAAGGTAAATGCAGCAGCTCCACAGCCTCCTGCAAATATTTTACTAATACGTTCAGGCCACGCTCCACATCACCCTCAGTTTTTTTTTCCTCTGCTTTCACAGACACATTTTTCCGAGCAAAGAAATAAACTGTTAAACATAGATACATAGGTTCAAGAACAGACGTTAGCCTCCATCCACAAGTTTGCATCAGTTTCTAATGGATTTGTGTTATTGAGAAAGTCTTCGCTGTTATCACTGAAGGTACCTGACGTCGAAAGTACAGGTAGATACATTGTTGACCTGTTTTTACAGAAAATCAAAGTTCTACACCTCAAGGAAAACTGTATTATATATAGATAGATAGATAGATAGATAGATAGATAGATAGATAGATAGATAGATAGATAGATAGATAGATAGATAGATAGATAGATAGATAGATAGATAGATAGATAGTTTCTCTAACAAACTTCATTAACAATGAAGCTGCAGGGTAGCAAAGTAATAAAACTTATTACAACATTACTGCAGTGTAGGTGGAAATGAGGAATGAACTGCTGAGTTAGGTTCAGATGGAGGCCGGTTTATCTTTTCCTGGAGGGAGAATTTATGAAAGTCATTCTTACTCTGAACTGACGGTTACACATTTCACCATCACACACACACAAAATAGTTGGATCAAACTTTAAGTGAGGGGTGCCATTGTGTGCCAGTGTTACAACTACCCCTCATCCCCCTCATGGCGTCATGGCGGCTCCAAAGTGGCATTAGGACAAACAAAAACGATCACAACTTTTTCATAAATCGTCAAATATGCCTGATTTTTTTCTTGTGAGCTCCCAATATTACAATGTATCAACATATGTATGTATTTACTGTCAATATTCCTTAAAATTTCCCAGTTGCTCCAGCTGCATCACACAGAAGATATTTTATTATATTTTAAATGTTTTAATAAGTTGTTTTTTTTTTGTTTTTTTTTTTACATCCAGCAGATCTTGCTGTAATATCTCCAACAGGGGGCGCTGCAGAAAAATCCACTTCTCAACACTTCAGTGATTCTGAACCAAAATGAATTCACATGAACACATAATAACACACATACTAAACTAAATCAGCAGCAATAAATATAAAACACTGTCATTATATTTATTTATTTCATTAACTTAATTTTTTGTCAATCAAATAACCACTTCCATCCCCTAAATGAGGAAACATTACATCATCATGGGGGATGTTCTTCTCATTTTACAACATTAAATACAACAATATGCAGTTTAATGAGAAAAGTCCACATACTTTTGCATTGCACTTTTGCAGCCTAAACCCCAAACATCTATTATACGATATCAATTTCACACAGTGCACTGGGTTTCTAGCTTAGAGTGGACCAGAAATGAACTGGTCTGCTCCAGAGTTCAATCCCATCCACCACCTCTGAAATGAAGTGGAACAGTGAGCCGGGCCTTACACACCAGCATCAGTGTCCACTCCCCCTCGCTGATGCTCTTGTGGCTGAATGGGAGCAAATCTCTGCAGTCAGGTTATAAAATCATGTGGAAAACCCTGGATTCAAAGGAGTGAAGGCTGTTGAAGCAGCAGATTAATGGTCTGGAATGAAGTGTTCAAATATCAATTGAAACAACGCTCAGCTGTCCACATACTTTTGGTTTTGTATTGTAATTTGTTATGCGACGAGCAGTAACACAAAAACTGTCCCAAATCAGTCACCCCTCGTTTTTCTTTTTCTTTTTTTTTTTTTAAAGTGGGAGAGTTCAGCAGTGTTGAAGCAACAGCGTCACTCCCCTGAGTCTGTGTTTCTGGCTTGCAGCGGGAGGCTTTGTGTCCTGCAACAAACTGATACTCGGAGTCAGTGAAGCGCGCGAATCCAATTTGCTGTGTGGGAGCATTAGAGTATTAGACTCCTGCGTTAATTTCTTTCTGAAATGACTTCCAGTCTGTTCTGTGTGCACCCTGGGACCCAGAGGAGGAGAGGGAGAGAGGTTGAAAGTGGAAATAGGAGGAACAAACAGAGACAGAAACAGAGAAAACAAGAGGAAGAGAAAAATTCAAATTGTTTAAACAGAGGTATCAAATCTATTATTGATGCAGAATGGTGACTGTAAAGGTTTCCTTTGTGTTTTTTCACCAATGAAAACAACATTAAGATGTTTTCCATATCTACGTATGATCTCAGGAGATTACATTTACATTAATATGAAAGCGTAATTAACCTGTTTTGATTTGTCTGCCTGCTGTGTTTTCTGTAACTGTATCAGTCAAAGAACAAAAGACAGAAATGCTGACTTGCAACAGCATGGAAATAGCTGTAAATAGAAATGAATGAAGCAACTGGGTCTCAACAGTGAAGCCAATACTGCAGTGCAAGAAACCGCAGTACCACTGATGGCCACTAGAGGTGGCTCCAAAAAACTCTGGCTGAAATTGTTTTGTTTTTTTTAATAACACAATTACAAATTACAGACAATATGAATATACATACAGACACCCGAAACAAGGAAAAATGTACAAAAAATAAATAAATGAATAAGAACAATAACAATGACAATATATAAACATAATATTACAGTAGATATTGCCAGGGATTACCAGTGAGGGTGTACATTACACATACTTCATTAAGTGGGATGACTGTTAAAGGTTTGGAGCAAACAGTTTGTACTGACAGCTCTCTTGTTTTTACAGTCTTTGATTGTGGTAGCATATCACTGCAGGTCCAACAAAAAGAGATCAGCGTTTGGTTTGGTGTCTTTTTTCTTGTGAATGTGGAATTTTCCAAGCATCAAAATTAATTGAACAAATAAGACTGTATCCCCAATCAAGTTTCCTTCAAATAAAATTCTTCAGTTCTAAAATCAGCATTTTCAGTCAGGAATTTCTCAGTCAATTTTTTTTCCCCCACGGGTAATAAAAAACCTTCTATAAACAGTTTGTTTTCTCAAAACCATGTGAAACATAAATCAAGATCTCGAGAAAACCACTGAAATCAACTCACTAAATGGAGAAAATCAATTTATTTAATCATGTTCTTTTGGGGCTTCAATAAGGAAGAACTATTTGTAGTCTTTGGCTTGCAATACCATGAGTGACCACTAGAACAAATTGGCAGCACTATGCAGTGCACTAGCCAACGTAGCTGAGATCCAAGTCCAAAGAAAAGTTCACACAGCACCTACAGTTGTGCACAAAGTGAGCAGATGGTAACAGTAGAAGGTGATGACCAGATCCATCAACACACAGCATCTCTCATGTGGACTTTGGCAGATGAACAATAAAAGTATGTTTCCAGTTTCCTGCCGTTTTGATGATTAAATGAAACTTTGCACCAGTTTTTTTTTTTTTTTCCAAAAGGTCAAAATTTGCACATTGCATTGTTGTGATGAAAGTGCAGTGGAAGCTGCACAGTCACAACAACACACAGTCCTCCCGCTCACCTCCAGGAATGGTGATGCTAGCATGACTGCTAAACAAGGTCACGCTACAACTTCCTCATTCATCACATGATGCAGACTGGACTGAAAAACATCACTGGGAAAGCAGCAGCTGTAAAACAAGCCAAAACTTGATCCATTCAACAAGAGCCACACGTTTTTGTTTTTTTTTTCTTATTTCATCTGGATCAGGTCGGTGGGAGCCAACAGGAAACCAGTCGGCTCAGTCAGCAGACGCCTCGAGAAGGGCTAAGACTGGGGATGCTCTGTGGGACTGTGAGGACGTCCACTGCTAATAACAGTAAAATGGTTAATAAAACACTCCACAATGTACAACTTTGAAGACCACTTCCCATACCAGCTCCAGCAGGTTATGATTACAACGCCGCTCATGCTACTTCCTGTCCCCTGTTAGTTGTTTGGCCAGTATCTCACTGGAATAGGTGTGTGTGTTTCCTTGATGAATGCACATGTGCTGACCTAACTTATTTGTATTAATGTCTCAGTGCACATCAATGTTTCCCGCCGCTGAGCCTCTTGAAAGAGAAGCTGCTGGACGTCTGACTCCCTGAGCTGACACTGTGTTTCTCAAGTCGAGCAGATCGTGGCTGCAAGTCAGCGGAGTCTCACGGTGCTTTACACTCACTCATCTGTCCCCAGTTTAATGGACTGTACACCGAGTGAAGTACTTAAACATGTTAATGCCTGTAGTTTGTTGCAGTGCTAACTCTGAGCTGAAGATCTGTAACAAGGAAACATGGATGGATGTCTGACACAGTCCTCTGACCACACACACAGACACACTGGTGACTGAATAAACATGGACAGAGTGATATGGCCTCGCCTCGGCCTCGTGTGTGGGTGGTCTGATTGGGATGAAGATGGTTTGGGACAGGGGCTGACGTCAACATTAAAACTTCTTCCTTTCAGGTGAAAGAAGAAGTACAAGAAAAGACAAAGTAGTTTCAAAACATGAACAATCAAGACTGCAAAATTTACGCATTATGTTTAGTACTGCTCAGCCTGTGGCAACAGGTGAACAGCATCTTCAGTGTCCTTGCAGGACCTTTGTTGCGTCTAGGATCAGACCATAGACTGTATGTAAAAGTTAGACATGACCACCAGAAATGTGACTCCCACTGACTTCAATTTAAAAAGTAACATTTTCAATCAAGAAACACTCAGTCAGTACATTTTCCTGCAAGCCAGTATGATGTCATCAGCTAAAGTCAGCTCTTCTTCTCAATGATCTGGTGGTCCATCTGAAATCATTTCATCATTAAGTAGATATCAGGGTTCAAAAAGTGGAAGATTTAGGGGTGGGGTTAGTTTGATTGACAGCTCTGGTCTCCAGTGATTTACAGGTGGGTTGGAGGCTCATTCACCAGTGAATTGCAGTCTCGTACACAATGGACAGTTTCCTCAGGTTCAAAGATCAGACCCACCACTTCTCTCTTTCCTACAAATCCAAATATGGTCACTTCTGGCTCCAAACATCGGGTCAAATCACCACAAAGAAACTTAACTTTTACTGAAAAAAGTTTCATTTGATCTTGAAGTGTCACAAACCAGTTCAAGGTTGGACAATGGAGGAGAGAGCGACTAAAAATATGTTTATTTTACAGAAATAGAAGTGAAATAAATAAGAATAAAGAAAGGCAAGGCAGTGGCATCATGGGAAATGTAGGACACAGAGTTTTTGGAGGTTAACTCAGGAACTAAAAATCAGGACATCCTGCCTTCTGTATTCTGTCCTTTGTGAGTCCTTGACCATCATGTTAGATACACACTGATCACTGTAATACTTCTAGGTACAGTCAACATCCATTTTTGTGCCTTTTCTGACTCTGTGCTTTTGGATATTGCAGTAAAGTTTATGTCGGGATTAAAGAAATGTGTGTTTATGCTGAAATTGGTAACCAACAAATAGATAAACAGCATTGTATAGCACTATTCAGACACTGAGGCAATCAAAAGTGCTTTATACAAGATGAAGAAATCTGTTAAAATAACAATTGAAACCCCAACGAAGAGGGAAATCAAATTAAATCAATCTGTTTGTTAGTTTGCGTAACGTGTCATTATCAACAACAAACTTAAACAATAAACTTGGTCACCAAAAATATGTTAAAAAAATAGAATAACAATAATTAATCTATGGGGTTCTGTAGAAATAAAATTAAAAAGTGTTACTATGATCAATATATAAGAAACACTTTAAATGGAGTAATTACTACCTCAGTTTTATAAAGAAATACAACATTAAAAAAAATCCCCGTGGCTGTGTGTTTATCCAGGACTTTGAGTGGGTCTGTGATTGTGAGACTCAGTTAGTGTGGATAATCAGATGTCAAACAAACCAGAGGAAATTGAACGGTTGAAAAACTTTGTGCTGTTTTTGCAAGTGATGGTTTTTGTTATTTTGTGTTGCGAATACATTTTCTGGGTTTAAATCTTGCAGCTTCTTTATTTTTCCATTTGAATTTATTAGACGTGGTCATAACAGGAAAGGCTTAATGAAATCCAGGCTGCCTAATATCAACAGTCACATTCCTGCAGTGCTGTAGGAGCCACTGCTCACCGCTAGGGGGAGGTAAAACTCTGTGTTAGCCAGGCTGACCTGAGCCCCTGTAGTACCACAGAGACACCACGGGGTGGCGCAGGACGACACATCCATGTACTTCACTGGATACTTCTATTGAACAGTCTGGTGTGCAGTGTTGGAAAGGTACAGGTAACTTTTTACTCTCATCCAGAAAAATGAAACACTTTACTGCACTATGTTTGCCTGGAAGCTACAGTTATTTTTCAGAATAAAATATCAAAATACAAAATAAAGAAAAAAAAAAATAGATTCATAAAACATTATTAAAGGTGATAGGGATTAGTAGTCACATCTGTCAGCCACTTCAGTACAAGTAATTATCCTGCATGAAAAACCCTCCTCATATAAAAATACAGCAGTAAAATGTAGTTAAAATATTAAGCAGAGGTTTGGTCTCTGACTGATTCTGATTAGATCTGAACTCAGTGGATGATTAATGGTGAAGCATCAGTGTGTGAGCAGCGTGTTGGTGCAGCTGCTGCAGGTGGAGACAGTTTGAACCACTTTATCTTCAGTTTTATAAACAGGCAGCAGATCAGTGTGATTAATGATTAATGGAGGGGATGGAAAGTTGTGACACATTGTTTGTAGTTTCAGGACTTTTTAAATCTAATCTTTGATTTTAGCCGATATACTGGATGATTTAATCTTTGAGCATTTTTATGTGTTTAGAGGAAAAATCAGTATGTGGTGAAGGTTAAACATGGACAGGAGTACATACTGACATTTCTAAGCTTTAATATGCACCGTAGGGTCGTCGTATTATCCACTGTGTCAAGTGTTCAACTTAAAAGTAACTAATGCTGTAGTAGAAAGTGCAGTATTTCCTGGAAGTAGAGTAACAGTGCAGGCCAGTCACTTGTGCTCCTTTTGTTTCCATATGAACACTTTACTGTGGAGTCAAAAAAGCTTAAAATTGAGATCAGAGAGAGAAAAAAGTCCAGCTGGGATATATCAGGAAAATCCATTAAGAAAAATGTCTTATAGGATTTGATGTGAGGACAGTAACTGCATCATTATTCTGTTCATTATTCAGAAAGAGATCAGACTTTTTTTTTTAAATTCAATTAATTAAACATTTCTTTAAAACTTTTATATTCTTGACTAATTTCCAATCTGAGGAGCTGAGCAAAAAGCTCTGTATTGATCTGAAGAAACACAAATAACGTAACAACCTGACTTTATGACAGTAGCAAATAGAGGAAACAAAAATCCTCCTGACGCACACTTGTGTTTGTCTTTTTCAGCTGACACTAATCAATCGGACACGCAGCTCATCCTAAAGTGCTCTCCTGCTTATCTGGCTAATTGAGACACTTTGCGAGTTGCTGATGACTTCCACCTCCAGCAGCCAATCAGAAAGCAGAGACGTGGTGTTGCTGAGTAGAGCAGTGGCCCGGAGCTCGAGCTGCTATTGGCTGCGGCTGGATTTGTTGTAGTGATTCCTGAACAGATGATGTGCCTGCGCCCATATGGCTCACCTCTGGGACTCCTTTGTGCTGTGACTGATGTGACTCACGTCAACTTTAAAGGCTTCCTCCACTTTAACTCCACCCCCTCCCCCTACTACTGCTGATCTGCAGGATGAATGGTGGAGGGGGGGGAGTCAGCTCCACGTTGATCTGGCAAAGTGTGCCTTTCGTTTTGTATACAGCCCCCCCCTCCTCCTCTTCCTCCCCCTCCTCCTCTTCACCCCTGCAGCCCTGCAGCCTGCACAGCTCCAGCAGACTTTGTTTTTGGTGAAAGGGACCGTCTCAAATGTCCCGTGCAGCCAACAGCAGCTGCTCCTGGACCTCGCCATTCTTTGGCACAAAAGAGGAGTGAGGGTCGGGGTCTCGGTGCACCTTTGTGCGAGGGCCCCTCCTGTCGTTTTTCTGCTCTTTGTGCCCATTGATGAGGGCGTAGAAGTGTTGGCTGTGGCTTTTGTGCGAGTTTTGTTTTGGGTGAGTGTGTGTGCAGTGGATTGGGGGGCGCAGTACAAGCACATTTAGCCATCTGATCGTCCTCGTCAGCACACATGGATACAGACATGTGTTGTGTCTCAAACCTGGTCTGCAGTCCTCATTATTACAGAAACAATGGTTGGACTTTAAAGATGGTAGCTGCTGTAAAACTGCTACAACTAAGACTGAACTTTTACGCTTAAATTTCATATTGTAGTCTGTCACAAACAAAACATATGCACACTGCTAATGTGGCATGTGAGCTGCAGGCCCTCGAGGGCCCGAGCACTGAAGAAAGAAACAACCATGTTTTGGCAACAGCTGGCAGTGTGTCCGTCCACTTCATCTTAACAAGTTGCACCACTGCACATAAACAGATGCACTTTATCTTCATGTTTGTTGATACACACTTTTTAAAGATCAAATCCAATGCAAATATACAGTAGTTTAACTTACTAGCAGGAGTCAGCTAACAAGCATTTTGAATGAGCCAATGCAGCTGCCGCAGATTGTTTGCTGGGTGTGTTTAGGGCACATGCAACCTCTACACAACCTTCACACAACCTTCAAATCTTCATACACCTTCCTCACACCCTTAGTTTTTTACCTTTTTTGAAAACACTGCAACAAATGGCTTAGAAAAGTTACACCACGCAATTACAGATGAAGCTGCATGAGTAAAATGCAAAAAAAAAAAGTCTATAAGAAGAACAACAAATGCACTGAATAGTAAATAGTGTCCTCAATGGTTTGCATGGGCACACTTCATTAGATGCAGAAAAAACAGAGCTTTTTTGTTGAAGTTCTGAACTGAATCTTAAGAAAGGTGCAAATGTAAAAGATGCTTAACAACAACAGCATTTGCATTCAGATTGCAGTCCACCAATCAGAGCACGGGGGGCCTTCAGGTTTTTGTTAATGTAATTAGCGATCAGACTCGTAATGAGCTGGAGCAGGTCTGAACGATGGAGATCAGAGGCAGAAATTAGCATCAACAGCTGATGACTGAGGGAATGGGTGGGCGTGTGTGCACGTGCGCAGATCTGAATGTGTGCGCTCTTTGACCCCGTGCTCGCTGTGACCTGCAGCAGCAGCAGCAGCAGCAGCAGCAGCAGCAGCAGCAGGCTTATGGTAATGATGGAGGAGATATTAGCATAGTTAAAACATTCATTAGCATAGTTATCAGACAGGGCGAGTCAGCAGCATCTGAAAGTATGGACCAATATACTTTTTTATTCCACTTTATTTTTCTAAACTGTACAGGAAATTCACTGGGTAAATAACTGCTGTATGGTTTTAGAGACACAATAACTAACAAGGAAAGTAATATGAAGAAACAAAACTCTATTGTGTTTCCAAGGCAACCGCACAACCAAAACATCAACAAATCAGAGAAACACACACGCCCGTGCACACACAGTCAGCCCACAGCTCGTCATTACCATCTGCTGCTGCTCTCCAGCACAGAAAAAAGACTTTAGGAGGAGGAGGAGGAGAAGGAGGAGCAAGCTTTTATGCTGAAAGGGCACTTGAGTAGCAGCATGTGGCAGCAGCAGCAGCAGAGCTCTGAAAGGGTTGAGACAGAGGGCAGCTGAGGTTGGTCGGGGTTCAGACAGACAAACAGAAAATTGTATTTTTGAACTTGTGCAAAGAGCCAGGTTCACTGTTTTCCAGCTGCTTCCCTAAACCACACTCACTGGGTTTCTCATCCCGCGGCCAGAATAAAAGTTTCCCACATTATTCCTTTAAAGCCAAATTTTCCATCTTGAACTCACTCACGCACAGTCATGTAACAGTAAGTAGCTGCTGTGTTGTGGCTTCAGATGTGTTCCTGCTGACTGCGGTGGGGGGGATGTTGTTGTTAGTCAGGATTTGGCTCTGAAAGGATGAATGGCAGCAGGCTTGTGCCAGGCACAAGGCCTCCTCCTCCTCCTCCACCTCATCCTCTTTCTCCCTTTCTCCTTGTCATTAAATTGGACAGCAGATGGAGTGAGTGCTGGGCTGGTTGCCGTAGAGATTTAAAGGGCTGATTGCGTTTCAGCTGGTCCTTTTTTTTTTTTTTTACATAAAAGCTTCGTGGGTGTCTGTGTGCATGTGACTGATGACGCTACTTCGACTGTACGACTCCCATCAAACACTATGGTGTGTATTCTGGTGAAACATTAAGTTGTAATCAACATGAAGAGGACAGAAGTCATGGTCGTGTGTGTGTGTGTCAGAGTGGGGTGTGGAGTGTTGGGTGTGGGGTGTTGGGGGGGGCTGCAGCAGCAGTCATGACCACAATAGTTGGCAGTGACGGGCAACATGCAGGTCAGAGTGACTTCAGAGCTCCAGTCCAAACACACAAAAGCCTCTCAAAGGTTCTGAATTGCAAATTAGAGAAAGAAAAGAAACGTGTGCCAGGAGCAAAAGATCACATCCATTAAAGTGCAGCTTCTGTTTAATATTTCTTTTTACACAGAACAGCGACGTGCTGCTGGTTGGACATTGGTTGGAGAGTTTTGCTCCTGAATCCTTTAGAAACAGTGTCACCAGTTTAGGGTCACTGGGATGAAACACAAAGCTACAAGAACAACAACAACAACACACAGTAAGAAGAAATACAAATACACAGCAAAGGTACTGCAACAGGATCTAGGGGGTCTGGGAGCAGGAACGTGTTGGTCCTTTGTTAGAAGTAGTCATTTAGGGGCCAAAGGCAAACACAGACGTGGGGTCTCTTCAGCTCCCTAACTGATTTTCAACCCTTTTCATCTAAGATCAACTTCTATTCACTGGTTTATAAAAACGTAGCAAAGCATATTTAGTTTAACAAATGTACTCACTGTATGATCTTAATCCTGAGGAGGATCTGTCAGTGGTTGTCATCACTGACCCTGGTTTTCCAGCTGGTTCTCTGTTACCCCCTTTTCCATCAAACAAGAACCGCTGCTTGTTCTGGGCTGGTTCTAGAGCTGGTGGTGAGTTGGTTCAGATCCAGTTCCTCCTGGGGCCACGTCATTGCGTCACACTAATACGTCAGGTATGGCTCATTCACACTGGGACCTACTCGCTTCTCTTCGCTTCGGATCTCTTGGGACTGCCCCCCCTCAGTAGCATTCACATTGCCGAGGATAGTGCCTCCTCAGTGTACCTGGCCGTCATTCGTGACATCATCTTTTATGAGACACACAGATGTGGAAAGAAGCGATGGAGGAACAACTTTTTAACTTTTTTAATTTCTCTCTGCACTGCTGCAAAGTACTGCGGTAGCCACGTGCAGCCACTGGTCCGAGAGTTGTTTGTAAATCCTTTCATTTCAGACCGCGCTGTCCAGCTCCCGCTGAATGTTCTCATCTGAGACTAATGTCTAAAAGATTTGCACCTCGTCCTGAGTCCACGGGGCAGGATTTCTAGTAGCTGATGCCATTTCTCTTCTTGTTGTTATTTTAAACACGTCTGCACAGTTCGGCGAAGATTTAAAAAAAGACGTGCTTGCGGGGACAGATTAGGTGCAGCGCAGTGATGACGCAACGACACAGTGACGATTCCGACCAATAAGATTTTAGTACCTGCTCCGACCTGACCAGGTACTTTTTTTGGAACCGCAGGAGAGGAGGTACGAAAAGTTGTACCAGGTACCAAGTTCCAGGTACTTTTT
>OOFC01025913.1:0-12409 GCA_900323345.1 Pseudochromis fuscus | reverse complement strand
TGCACACGATAACTCCTCCATTTAAACATTATTACAGCGAGGGTGCGCTTCGCCGTCATATGGGACCAGGAAGCACATCGTAAATTCCCAAAACAGAATAAATACCACACATAGCAATGCAACACTGCTTTGTTAACTCAAACATGTTGTAACTAGAAGATCGGCTGAAAAAAATAATTTTTTCATGGACTGATAGTAACAGGGTAACAGTAGTTTGTTAGCAGCAGGTAGCTTGCTAGCGGCCGGTTGTTGTGAACCGGCTCCTTCTGCAGCGACGTACTGACGTTTTACGTGACGCGGCCCCAACCTGGCCCCCTCCCGATGGAAAATCAAACCGGCTCATAGGAGGACCGGCTTCTGAACCAATTGAGCCCTGGCTCGAGCCCCAGCCCGGAACTGGTCCTGGAACCTGTTTGGTGGAAAGGGGGTAATAGAGTCACAGTCACACAGTCATAGAGTCACAGTCACAGAGTCATAGTCTCAGAGTCACAGTCACATAGTCATAGAGTCACAGTTCCAGAGTAATAGAGTCAGTCACAGAGTCATAGAGTCACAGTTCCAGAGTCATAGTCACAGAGTCACAGAATAACAAGAACACAGAACAGTCATTGTTACAAAGTGTGTGTTACAAAGTAAACACAGAAGTCACAGAGACTTGATGACATCATGTCCTCTGTACCATGTACCGCTGTAGCGGCACTGATCAGAAAACTCAACCTGTCAATAGTAGATGAGAGACATTATGTGAATGTTGAATATAAATATGAAACCTAACTCAAATACATTAAATGCTTATGAACCACAGCTGTAGTGAGTGTGCACTGTCTCAGTGTCAGTCAGCATCCAGCTCTCTCTCTGTCTCTGCCATCACATCCAAGTGTTTGTGTCTGCTCTGGCACTTTGACTGGCATTCTGGGAGATGAGCAGGGAAATCAAACCCTCTCCTACACAGGCCTGGAGACTTTGAGACCTTATTTCAGACTCCTTCACGCTTCCTGCTCTCACTTTCTTTGCTGTCGTGTCGTCTTGCTTCCCTCGCTCCCGGCTCCACTTTCTCCCCGGCTCCTCTGAACCTCTCCTCCCCTTCATGTCTGTCTGTACAGGGAGTCATGGGAGCGCCCTGGCGGGAGGCCTGTCCTGCTGCAACCCCTGATGCTCACTATTCATCTATCCCTCGCTCCCTCCCTCTCCGCCTTCCTCTCGTTTCCTTTCATCACCCTCCTTCACCAAATCTCATGCATTTCTATTTTTCACAGCTCAACTCTTTCTCCATGCTGCACATCCTCCACTGCTCCATTCACCTCCCTCCCTCCCTCCTCCCTCCCCCGACTCCTCATCCACACTCCAATTTCTCTGCAGCACTCGTGTAGCGAACATCTGAGCCCTTTCATTGTCATCTCACCTGTTGGAGGTGAGGTGGGGAGGGAGACGAATAATAATCTGCATAGGCTCTACAACTTGCTCGACTTGACTCACCACTTTCCAGAGTCAGATAAGGGGAGAGGCTGCCCTTTGGGAGTCACATGGAAAGTGGAGCAGAGGTTCTAAATGGCAGGAGGCGGGAGCTGTGGGAGCTGAATTAAGCCGACGCACAGGGACACAAAGGAGTATGAGGACTGATGAACTCCATAAGAATGTGATACTGTGCTGATCCTGAGGACCAGGGTACAGGGTGGATGACTGACACTGAGTTCACACCAAATACGAATACGACCCCTGAACTGATTATGGAGATTTTGCCACATGCGAAAATTTGCCATCGACAACCTATTGACTCAAGCTGTTTCCTGTCACCTCCACAAAATATAGCGGTGTTAAATGCTGTTCCCCCTCATCCCTCCGTGCTGTATATAACAGAACATAAAGGCGAACCTCCTCACAAAGCCTCTCCTCGCAAAGCCTCTCCTCGAAAGCGTCCATGTTGACATGCCAGCGCAAGCGCAGTGCAGTTGCTTGTATTGATTTTCACACATGCGCAGTTGCTCACACCATGTTTTTTGAGCTGCACGCGGACGGCTCTGCACCTGTCCGCTTGAGCGCTTGCTGATGTGTTCGAAGACGAGATTTACGTCACACGGACCCTCACGTACCAACATGCCCATATGCGGATGCGGAAAGTATGAATTGTCCTTAAGACACATAACATACACTTTACAAATAACATAAGACACACAAAACACTACTGCAATTACTCCTAAACTCCTGGTGCAAAAATATGGATAGCATAAGGAGTACTCCCTCCGGAAACCATGACAACCATTACTTCCAACATCAACAATAAACAAGATCGCAAACAAAGCTGACTTTTACCTTTTATGGAAATCTCAGAAACACTTAAATCAGCTCATGAAGCTCTGGACATACATAGACAGCGATGATAAGGTCGTCCTCCATTTCTGCTCCTCTGTGACGTATAGGAATCTCAATGCTGATTGGTTATCACCACATAGCATGAATTTTTCACTCAATTTAAAACTTTCTCCACTTGTGCAAGCGCAAATTCCCATTGATTTGCATGTTTGAGTTCACTTGTTATGAGATGATGCCACAGGAAACATTTTTGTGAACACAGCTTAAGATCCTCAAGAACCACAAAGAACATGTGAACAACATATTCAGACAGAAGACAAACTGAAGGAAAAAGTGACTGTAAGTGTCTTTCCAGAACAGCTTTAATTCACCTTTGGACTGAAAGTCTACTAGTGGTGTAAAACACCTCCCTGCCAACTCCATCATCTGGTGTTTGAATGATAGTGTTGGAAAACACACTGGTCCAAAATCTCACATGGTTGTTTAACTGGGCTGAGGTTTGGTGACCACAAAGGCCATAGCAGACAATTTAAATCTTTCTTCTTTTTTTTTTTATCAAACTCTTCAGTGGGTTCTCATATTTTATGGATGGGAACATTGTCAGCTTGATCCACATTACTGTATTCTCGGCATACTCTGCATTCTTCTACATGTCACAGACCATGATTGGATGGCTTAACTGTACCATGCAGTTGTGTCTCTGCAGCCATTTATTCAGGTTTTTACTACCTGGACAAAATAAACGATCACCTAGGTTAAACCAATCAAAAAGGTCCCATTATATAATTACAGCAGAATGTACTGAATGACCAGGTTTTTACATCAGTGGACTTTTCTTCCTTGATGGTTCGGCCATATTCCAACATACAGGATTCCTCAGGCTCAGATTGTGACAGAGTGGTTCAGGGAGCAGGAAACATCATTTTCACACATGGACTGAACACCACAGAGTCTAGACCTGAGCCCCACTGAGAAGCTTTGGGATGTGCTGGTTATGACGTGCAGTTGTTTGGTTCTCTGCTATGAGCTCGCAGTGAGGGGAACACCCATGATGATGTCCCTGCTCGTTTGCCAAAGATGACTTTTGAGACTCTCGGCGGCCGTAGACCATTTATAGAAATGGACGGAGAAACTGCAAAGTCACCTGTTGATCTCTAGACTTGCTTTTTGAAGCCTGAAGTTTAGTATTTGATCGTGGCCATGTTGGTTGTGGGTCGGACCCCTGAACCAAAACCAAAGCTGTTGATCATACTAAACACGCCCCTAAAACTTCCTTTTTTGAAAGCATAACACCTCCTTAATGAGAAATGATTTTGAGATGGACCAGATCTCTGAGAAGAAGAGCTGACTCTAACTAATGACATCAGAATGACTTGTGGAAAAGATGGATTGACTGATTAGTTCAGGATTGGAGATTTTTGAATTGAAGTCAATTAGAGCCAGAATGTTTGGAGCCAGCATCTAGTGGCCATTTGGAGTATTGCACTATTTTACATTTAAGCATCAGGCTCATTTTAAAGCCCTATGTGCTTTGTCCATTTGTGGACAATAGTCCAGTCTATGGCAGTGGTGGCAGGGGGTGGCATACTTTTTTTGAATCACAATGACAACAGAAACTACCTAAATGACCCTGATCAAAATGGCCAAAAAAATCACAAATTCTGCCAGGGTATGTAAACTTATTAACACAACTGTATTTGAACAAATTACAAGCCTTTTGAAATTTGTTTGAACTTCGTTTTATAAAAGCTGCAATATCGAAACTACAAAAATGAAGAAGACTGAAGTTATAAACCAGCATCATACTCCGCCCTTCACTCTGTTATGCAGTACCTTTGTGTGTGTTTACCACCTCCCAACAGGCGATGAATCAACCAATCAGTTTCCTTGACAGCTCCATGTGTGTTGGGTTTCAGCTCCTCTGCAAACATCTGCGGCCTGAAGTCAGTGCCAACAGTAATGGAGCTGATAAAGACCTTTTTACTGCAAAGCAGCTGCTCACCCTTCACCATACAGGACAGTGTGAAGTTAACCAGCAATGCTAACCTCTGCTTTTTATATCAGTGCAGCGGCAAAGGACATTACAGATATCTGGAGCTGATATGGTGTTATAATTGTTGTTGGATGATAAAGCCACTGTTTGACTAAGATTAAATATTCATGACTAAATCTGCAACACTGAAGTAAAAAATACACAACTTCAGGCTTTATTTACTAAGATGTTAACACTTAAAACCATATTCTGGTTTGTTGGCACTGTGCGTATTTATGTGTGGATTAATACCCAAACAACTCAACAACTGTCAGCCGATTATGTCTTCAACTATTACTAAGAGCATGAATGTGAAATAACTAACATTACAGTTTCTTTTGTTTACACTAAATGTGTACATATTTAAACACGGCCTGGTGGGCTACAAGTGCATCATAACCATTCTGCATATGTACTAAAAAATTAAACACAGAAATGTTGAGTTTTTAAGCAGCATGTGGTGTTGATGAAAAGCTTAGGTTTCAATACAGTCGTTTGTGGTTTCTCAACATGGCTACATATGAAGGTGTGGATGGTTTCAGTTTTTGCCTTCAAGCTGGAGAGTTGTGGTGCCTGTGCCTGGAGCTTCCTTAACCTCTGAAGCTCTTGGCTATTTTTTTAAATTTCCCCATGAAAACAAAAAAAAACATCTCCAGATCCAGCTCCACAGGTTTAATGCCAGAATGAACAACCTTGAGCTCCACGGATCAGACACTCGGGAAAGTTTAGAAACTCAGTGGCGTTTCATTCTGTGCTGTCACACTTGTCTGGATTATGGCCAGTGACTTCTTGAGCTTCGCCAACTCTGGACAGGCGTCTGGGAGATGGATGTTTTTTATTGCCTCTTTGATTAAGCGATAGGGCTGTTGCCCAGCAACTCCACGCAGAGGATGCAGAGGAGGGAAGAAGCGACGAGGGAAAAGAGTTGGGTCCAGACAGATGAAGAGGAGGAGATATAAGCAGTGCCTGCATTTTATCATCATGGGCATGAGTGAGGACTCCAGAGGACTTCTGTCAAAGAGATATAGCTATGAGAAAATAGTCCAGATCTCAATGCAATAATCCAAAGGGAAGCACAGGAAAAATTCTCAAGGTAGTGAGCGACTTTTAAAAAAACAACAAACACTGTCACTCTGGTCACAGTGTCGCAGCCCAGACATTAGACTGAGCAGTGGAGCTTCATCAGGGTCCAACAAATTATTTTCCAGGACATTTTCTATGAGGTAAGCCCACTACCACCAATGGGAATCACAACTATGGATATCGAGATCGTGTGACATCCACCCTAACACAGGATTTCTTAGTGTAGTGAGTCAGACGAACAAATTATCGAAAAAAGTCACAGTACAGAATGTGATGTAAAAGAGGGAATTATCCATAAATCTCTGATCCCAACTTCTCTAATGGGATCAAGCCTATCCCAGCTGATAATGGGCAAGATGTGGTTTACATCCATCGATTGTGATAGAATAGATGAAGCTAAGGCTGCAACGTGTCACTTTGGTTTGTGGTTTTGCATTTTGAAGCCAGGAGTTTGGCATTTGAATGTGGCCATTTTGGTGGTTTGGAGCCAGAAGTGACCATATTTGGAAATGATGGAAAGAGTGAGGAGGAGGGTCTGATCCTTGAACCTGAGGAGACTGTCCAATGTGTATGAGACTGGAGTTGAAGGAGCTGAACTAACCACATCCCTAAAATGTATTATTAACAAAAACAAACGTAAAAATATAGATTTACATTTTTTTGTAAATGGCAAATGGAGTTAATTTATATAGCGCTTTCTTTAGCTTAGCTTTAGACCTTGGCTAGGTCCCAAAGCACTTTACAAGGCTGCCATAATAGGCGCTAGCTCCCACTGGTATGGTAGAAACTTAGGGTTCAGTGTCTTGCTCAAGGACACTGAACAGGAGGAGCCAGGGATCGAACCTACAATCTTACAATTCATAGGTGACCTGCTCCACCAACTGAGCCACAGTCACTAAGGTGGTAGAGTGGCTCCTTTCCTGTTAGTTTTCCCCCTTCTTTTCCTCTTTTATTTATGAGTGATTAACCCTCTGTGAGGGATCAGTGCTTTTGGTCATCTCACCTGTGAAGTGGTCCAAGTTAAAATGGTAAATGGAGTATATTTATATAGCACCTATATGACCATAGCTAGGTCCCAAAGCACTTCACAAGACATCTCATTCACACCAATAGCCACCATTGGGAGCAAATTAGGGTTCTGTGTCTTGCCAAAGGACACTTCAATATGTGGACAGGAGAAGCTGGGGATCGAACCCACATCCCTATGATTAACAGGCAACCTGCTCTACCACCTGAGCCACAGCCACCCTATGAAGTGAGGACTGAGGAGGTGGATCTGATCCCTGAACCTGAGTACACCCAATGTGTATAAGATTGGAGTTGCTCTTACTGGAGACTAGAGCTGTCAATCAAACTATCCACACTGCTAACTCCTCCCCTTCTCTCAGCTTGATATCTCCTTAATGATGAAATGATTTTCAGATGGATGGACTATGGGAGAGAGCAGGGGCGTCTGGAGGAAACCCACACAGGTCGATCACCATATCGTCCTGTAACACAGCATCATCTTCCAGTATAACTCTGAGATTTTCATCATCAACATTTTATTTGCTTCTGTCAATACTCGGAAATTTTCCAAGAAATTGTTGTCAAAAAAAATCCAGGTATTTGAGGACATGAGGACCCCTGAGGGACCCTGTACACCCACCCACCAGAGAGCTTTCACATACCAGTATGGTTGCTGTTTACATCCCCTCCTCCAGTAACTGCGAGACGCTGCGCCCCAGTGTTTTCTTCATGGTCTCTGGAGACTTTGGTCATGTGACAATGAGAAAGACTCTTCTCTGCAGTGGAGTAATCCTATTTCATTTTATAATCTTACAACTTACATAAGTGTTTCTTTTTCTCATAACAGTGAGTCAGTGACTCTGATGTCACTGAAACTTAAGCAACAGATACGAAGCGCAAAACTGCTGGAGCAGCAGGTTATATTTTATTACCAGATGCAGTCTGATCCTGTTACAGCAGGGGTGGGCAATTATTTTTCTTACGGGGCCACAAAAATTCTCGTCACGCTGTACCTCAGTTTCACCACTAAGATTAAACATACAAGACAAACTGTGCACTTATTCTTCAGCATTTATTGTATTGAAAATCGCTCCAGACAGACTCTTATTAAGAATATCAAATTCACCAGTGACAACTCAAGATGTGATGATGTTCACGGCACACTAAGCTTTACCAGCAACCATCATTAAAATGTACTATGCCAGTCTGGCTTTTAAATGCACAAGTCACAGCAAGGCCGATCTGCCTGTTGTTTTTAATTTTCATATATCTCCTCAGAGTCACAGAAAAAGACCTTTAGAGTAGGTATGAGGTGGCGGTGCGTTCCCGATAGGAAACAACAGCACAAGATACTCAACTGGGATGAAACCAGCAGAGCCTGAGGGGAGTGTCGTCTGTGTTTAGACTCTGAATACTGATTCTGAATCAACTGTAGCAGAAACTCTGCTTCTCCATTCAGTTATTTTGCGCTAGGCTGCATTGCAGAAAGAAAAAATAATAATACAAGCAATTTAACTCAGGAAAAAAAAACTGCAGTGAGATATCCACAGGCGACCAATTTGCTCTATCATCACTCTACAATCCTTTCAACCAATCAGCCGACCAAACAGGCTACAGGATAAATCGCAAATGTAATTATGTGATGGTGGAGAGCAAAGGGGTTTTCTGATGGTTTCCACTGAACTGTGGGATGTTCCACTTTGCTCCAAGGGTGAAAACTGAAGTTGAAGCAGTCGTAGGCAGAAGGTTTTACACGTGTAATATCGTTGCATCGATATTCTCATCTCACTCGACGCCAGGAAAGAAAGATTTCCCAGGTGAGTGACATCTTTTTGTGGCGGCATCGCAGCTAATGAAGATGGACTTGCATTGGTAAGCAGGTAAAGGTCACCGCTCTCATACTAGCTGTTTCATTATAATGGAATATTCTGTTAAAGGTCAAAATTATTTCAAATTAGGCAGAGTGAATATAAACCATTTTTCATTGTTGTTCTTGTTTGTCTCAGGAACTTTGTATTTTGTTGCAGATCGTTCAGGGTGGAAGTTTTGGTTCATAGACTAGAAATGGATGAGGCAACTGACAAGGAAGTGCAACACCATCGATGGCCACTAGAGGCATTATCATGAAATATTCATTAGTTACCTGGTGGTGCATCTTGGAAAAAAATCATAATTACCGTATTTTCCGGACTATTGAGCGCACCTGTTTTTAAGCCGCTATTGAATTTATGCGAACAGTTTCATGGGGTCCACTCTGACTGGGTCTGATGTGACGACGCTAAACGTATCAGCACGAAGCTCGTTGCCTTTATACAAGCTAGCAAGCTCCGTGCCGCCAATACATTAAAAATACCAGTGTTTAAGTTCAGGCATCGGAAAAAAGTAGCGGCTTATAGTCTGGAAAATACGGTATACAAATATTAGTCTTTAAAATGAGAAATATTTCAGGCTGTGGTTGGTTTGATTGACTTCAATTAGACCAGACCTGAATACCAGGCAGTGACCTTGGGTACAAAGGTCAAACCCACTTCGTTACTCCTCCCTTCATCTCCAAATATGGTCATTTCTGGCTCCAAACAACTAACCTGGCCACATTCAAATGCCAAACTCATGGCTTCAACATATGAGTCCACAAACCAACAGGTGGCATCATATTAGTTTCATCTATTCAATAAACAGTCTGTGTTTCGGTTCTAGTGAGATGTACCAGTCAAGCTCCGTAAAAGACATCTGACAAAAGCCTTGACCTTTGGTGTGTGTTGTACTCACAGCCTCGGTGTGGACAGGGTGCACGGCGAACAGGAGCGCCGTGATGAAGGCCAGGCGTGGGTGTCCGAAGACGCAGCGTTCGCACGTGTGCATGAGCAGGCAGGTGACGGCGCCGTGCAAACACACGTTAACGATGTGGAAATACAGCGGCGTCATGCCACCCAGCAAGATGTTCAACCTGGCAGACAGAGAGAGAAACATTCAGCTACATCCGACTGTGGGAAAGCATCAATGATCTGAGAAGAGAGACTGACGAATACATCGGTACAGTCACTGTCATTCATTTTGTCATAAAGCCAAATATCTGGGGACAATAAAAGGCTCAACCTTATCTAAAACAATCACTCAGACAAACATGGCTGCAGATTCACTGTGGGAATCTCTACAGTAAATTACATTTTACATTTCCTGCTTGAAGAGATTGTTTTATAATCCTGAACAGAATCTCAATTCATTTTTCACAATGTCATGAATTTCAAATGAAAGGAGAAGGACCGCTTTGAGAGACAGTGTCGGATCCACGACGCCAAATCACAGCCTGCTTAATGTCTTCCAGCAGCTAATCCCTCGCTGAGGAGTAACACTGAGATACACAATTTTCACCTAGTTTATCATAATTGGTATTACCACCCGCTCTCCACCCAACAGAATATCAACAACCGGATAATGGTAGACCTGGGAATAGGGGAACATCACTGCGGGGAACAAGTTCTGTGGATCCAAGCTCCAACCACAGCAGGATTATTTGTGGAAATTATAAAACTGGACAGAGAAATGTTAATGAATACATTTTGTGTCCTTAAATAGTGGTTTATCTGTCTTAAGTGCAGAGGTTAACATGTTGCTATTTGAGGTCGACTGGTATTACAGACAGGATTTTATTTCTAATTTCCTGTTTGATGAGTTAAATACGTCAGATTTTAGTCTGGATCAGGAGCAGAACCAAACATTAAAGTTACTGCAATAAGCTGGTAATATTAACTCAACACCTCCTTTAACTATTTCAAAATAAAAGCCCACCACCAGTGTTTAAGTGCAGAGAAACCCTTCATTTCTTTTATTGTGAAATGTTTAAAGGGTCTGTGTCATTTTTAAAGACAAAGCTTTTAAATGAATAGATAGTGATGTAGAGATTTAAAGATACTTCAGGAGTGTGTGGAGAAAGCATATAACACGCTAAGAATTATTTAAAGTATTCTACCTATTTTATTAATTACGTATGTATATGTACATGAATATCTGTATATATCTGTACATATATGCAGTAGTACCTATGCATACGTACATATATGTTAGTGTGTGTTTACATTCATATATCTATATCTGTTTCTATGTATGTATCTGAGAGCTGGAGTTGGGGTGCAGGGCTTGGGGGAAGTGGGAGAGCTGTCTGTACTTGTTAGTTTGTGTTTGATTGTGTTTGCTATGTTTTTGTGTTTGGACCCCCTCGAAAACAAATGCTGCATCTCAAGGGGCTATCTTTTAATAAATTGAAATTAATTGTGGAGTCGGATAAGAAACTTTGCATCTGCGAGAAACTTTCATTATATTACTTTTGCTTAATTTGCTAACTTCCCTTGAGATGCTGGAGCACTGAAGATTCACTGCTGCGGTATACCAACTCATTTTGGTAATGGACACTCCTCATGGGTTTTTTCTCTGTATTTCTTCTGCTTGTTCTTCATAAACAACTTTAATGTGCACACCTCCACCAACAGGGCTGCAACTAGCAACAATTTTGGTAGTCAATATGTAATCAATTATGGAATGACTGGTATATTAATCAGATTATGAATCACCTGATCATTAAATGGCTCTTATTGAGCTATCAGGTTTTAAATTTAACATGAGGTTGTTTAAATTAAGTGATAAAGCAAGATTCAAGATTAAAATAAAAAAATCTAATAATAAAGACAAGGAACATGGTTACATCTTCTAGCATTAATAGTTCACAATTAAACTTGTTGTAATTGTTGCAGCCCTAGGTTATGACCTACATTATGGCCGCCCCAGGCTGCTACGCTCCTGCTTCTTGTAGGTGTATGTGGAGGCTGTGTTCAAAACAAGCACCACTGTGTAAAGGCACTACACATGGAGACATGTGATTTGTGTCATGTGACCTTTCAGCCAGACTCAAATTATTAACATGTTTGAATATAAAACCTGTTACATTTAAATGATCACTTCATGTTTTTAATCAAGGAGGTGCAGAGCATCATGAAGAATGGTGCACTCAAAGCTCACAGCCTTGTGTAGCATCATTAAATAACAACATTATTTTCCAGGAGTTTTCCAGAACTGGAAACTGAGCCTGAAAAAAATCCAGATTTTCCAGGATGTATGAGAAACCTGCTGCTTCACGAAGGGGTCCTCTGTTACCATCATGGACTGTGGATGAATGGATGAATGAAGCAACTAGGTCTCAAAAGTGAAGCCAATGTGGAAGTGCAAAAAATTGCAATACTCCCAACGACCACTAGATGCTGGCTCCAACTGACTTCAATTAGAAAAATTTTCAATCATGAAATACTCAGTCAGTACATTTTAGTATAAGGCCAGCTGAAGTCACATCCACTTAGTTTGATTGACAGCTCTGGTCTTTAATGATTCACAGGTGGTTTGGAGGCTTGTTCACTGGTGGACTCCAGTCTCATACACATTGGACAGAGTCCTCAGGTTCAAGGGTCACACCCACCTCCTCACTCCTCCCTTCGTATCCAAATATGGTCACTTCTGGCTCCAAAAAACTAACATGGCCACATATAAATGTCAAACTCCTGTTCAGGATATACTCCTTATATACAGTCTATGGTCCTAACCACAGAAGATTTAGGTGATATTCAGACCTGGACTGTTTGGTCCTCTTTAAACGGACCAGGGTTCGTTTCCCACACTGGTCCAGACTTTCCATGCAGGTGTGAATAGACAATCGAACCCTGGTGCGGACCAAACAACCGGACCGAGACCCTGTTTTTGAGGTGGTCTCGGTCCGCTTCCAAACGAACTCTGGTGCGGATCCTGGTTCTCTTGTGCAGGTCTGAATGCAAACCAAGGTCCATCCGAACTAACTACAGGATAAATGCGTCTTTTGGGCCTAACAAGCCACCGTAGCCAATCATTGTGGGAAAAAATATACCTTCGTTGCTGCTGCTAACGCTAATGCTACATGCTACAACGAGACACTGTGCCTCTTGGATATTTGGGCAG
>OOFC01025904.1:0-10051 GCA_900323345.1 Pseudochromis fuscus | reverse complement strand
TTATGACTTTCCTACTGAACCTTAGCTTATCAATTTGTGCACTGTTAAGTGTTTATGTTACTGTTATATGGTTGATTATCAGGAGACAGAGTGAGTCAGTCAGAGTGTTTACTGATGCTACAACTTGATTTTTTTCTAGTTTAAAAAGGGAAATGTATATAACTGTGCAGACAGTCAAGGTTAACACTCACTGACAGCAGACGTTCTGATGAGGCAATTGAATGTGACAAGTAACCATCCAGTTTTCCTCTGTGGTCTTTTGAAGCTCATATTAGTTTTATCCTTATACATTTTCAAGAGTGTTTTTTTGTAACTGTGGTTAGCTAATTGGCTTTACTTGATCTTAACATGACTTTTGTACCTTCAAGTCACGAAGGATTACATCATATTTTTGAGGCTCTTCTACCCTCTGTCTCTCAGTTGTTGTAGAAAACATGGACCTGACATTATTAAAAACAAATTGAGGTTATCATTTTCAATGGAGGAAGGTTGAACAAGTTTTCTCCTGCTGAAGTTATATTGGTAATAGAACAGAAAAGAGTCGCATTCACAAAAGACAGACAGAGACACAGAGAGAGAGAATACTTTATGAAATCATGAGGTGACTACTGTCAAACAGATGTTTGTTTTTTTATAATATATAGATTCACTTTGCTTTAATGGGAAGGTAAAGCTGCATTGAAAGGAGATTTCCTATAAAGACTGGTGGTTATAACATCTTTCTTCTCCTTCATGGTGGCTGCGGGGGATCATAATGACCGGCACACACACAGTTCATGTTGAATTTTGTAGAAACGCTTTGGCTTGTTGCTGCACAAAGTTTTCAGAGTGCTGCCAGATTTTCAGGCTTCAGGGTTATGACTGACATACTCATCCTGTCAAGCGTCTCGTTCGTCTGGGCATCCGTCAAATAAAAGGAGATCTTCCTGAACATGTCAAGGAAGGCTTTTTACAATATTGTCCAGAACTAAAAGATTTTGACCACAACGTCAAACCATTTGTACCTGCCTCTCCTGTGCTAGTAGGTGACTGTTGTAAAGAGATCAAACACATCTGTAGAGCAATTAATCTTTCTCCAACCTCAAGTTTTTCAGCATTTGTAGATATATGTACCTCGTATTCTTTTCCTTTCAGTAAATAAGTAATTAGAAAGAGAGCCCTGCTGCACTGAACATATGCACAAACACATCAGTTTAATACTGGTCTGTACAGCAGTACTTATCATCCTGAAACATTTCCTCCCCTCATTAGGGTTTGTTTTTCCAGTTGCTGAACTACATGATGCAACAGATGCTAACATACATCCAAATGCAGTTGGTGATACAGATATGTCTTTTTGTGCGCAACTGTCACCCTCCATTAAAATAAACCTGTCTTTGTGTTTACCATTCACGCACAGCAAAAACAAATGCCAGTGATGAAAGTCTGTCATGTTGAAGGAAGTAGGTGAATAATGCAGTAATATTTTGTTAGCAACCCCCCACCCCCAAACCAACAATAAGAAACCAAAACACACCCTTACACATGTGCTCCTGCAAAAGGAAAATCTAAATGGGTAATGAGGTAGTTTATTGTCATCAAATCATTTTCATTTTTTGATTGTACAGAATCAGATTTAAAACCAGATACTGTTGCTGCCATAGAAAAGAAAAATGTATATATTTATATGTTGGGTTATTTGACAAGGACAGTGCACATTGATAAGCACTTATGTGAATGTGCCAAGAGCCTGGTTTCCATCTGTACAGATGTTACGGAGTCACCCAAAAAACACAGTATAAGATTCTAAGATTATGGATCATTTATCAACAGGCAAAATAATTAGGAAGAGAAGAGAAGATACTCTTAGTTCAATGCAATATGCAACTCACTGAATTTCACTATTACAAACTGGAACAGAACCACCAATAATGAGCAGCATGCATTAGTGATGTCTGTTACTGCCAAAGACTGTAACTAACGTGATGCCACCCTTTGATCTGTGGACATGTTGGTTGTTTGGAGCCAGAAGTGACCATATTTGGTTATGAATGGAGGAATGAGGAGGCGGGTCTAACCCTTGAACCGAAGGACACTGGCCAATGTGTTTGAGTGTTGAGTTTGGGATTGGTCTCATTGGAGACCAGACATGCCAATCAAACTAACCACACCCTTAAATCTTCTTCTTATTGAATTCTCATAGCTATTTAATGAGGATTATCATTAGTAACATTAGTAGATCAGTAGTAACAAGAATTAACTTTTAATAAAACATCAGCATGACTTATGAAAAAATTTATTGACAAAGTATTTCATAATTAAAATGGATGATTTTTTTCATTGAAGTCAATTGGAGCCAGTTTTTAGGACCAGCATCTAATGGTCGTTGGGAGTATTGCACTTTTTTTGCACTTCCACATTGGCCTCATTTTTGATCCCCGGTCGCTTCATCTATTTCTACGTACAGTCTATTGTTAGTACTAAGCCTGTTTGTCCTCCTCACTGTTTTTAATGACACACAGAAGATATAGCTAACAACAACATAGATCTGCTACGTTCCATTGCAGTGCTGAACCTCAGGAATTTTAAACAATGCATCCATCCAACACTTTCTGAATTCAAAACTAAGTCCTAACAGAACATATAACCATGTGACACTGACAGCAGCCACTATAAAAGTAGCTGACTTATGTACTTTTACTTAAGTAACTTTGTAATTGGTGAATATTTAATAGTATTTCTGTATTGTGGTGTTTCTGCTGCTTTTTACTTTAATAGTTTTTCCATTGCTGGAAATGTATTACTGTAATTCAATAGCTCACATATTCATTATATTAACCCTAACAAAAGGAGAAATAAAGATGGCCATTTTCCTTGCTTTTCATTTTCTTGTTGAGAATCGACACACCCACCTACTAGGAAATGATGTCCTGTTGTACTAAAGCATGTTTCAGGTAAAATGATTCATTTTGCTTCCAGCGGCAGTCACTGAAGTGTATGTGAACAAATTCTCCCTGTGAGCTGCCTTCTTTTATAAAGACCATTGATTGGTTGGATGGATTTTAGGGCCACTCTTTTGTGTGTCCATGATGATTTTTTTTTAACAAGACTGAAAAGGTCTGGCAATGTTAATATTTCTCATTACAAAGACTGTCCACCCAGAGAGAGCACACACAATGCACTATTCTACTCTCATTCTCCCTGTCCGTCGGTCTGTCCCACACACTTCCGCACATTTTCTCTCCTCTTTCTCTTTCTTTGTGACACTTTATAGTCAGTTTTCAAGGCTTTTTATTCAGCTGGCCAAAACTGGCACAGAGCATTGTTCTAATCAAGCTTGTTGGATGCAGATCAGAACAGCTTATTGAAAATCTTTTACTGGCTTGTTGCAATTTGGATGAAAAGCAAAGCTGAAATGGTTTTAATCTTATAATAAACTTGATCATAAACCTCACTGTGTCAGGATAATTTCATTAATTATGGTTTAAGAAGTTATTGTTTTATTTGTCCTTTTCTGAGACTGTTAAACAAAACCAAAAAGTTGTTTATTCTTGGTTTTCTGTTCAAATTCAGTTATTACTGTTGAATTACAACTGGTTTTGTCGTTTGTGCAAAAACATTTTACCATCAACAAAGAATGGTTGATCCGGGAGGACATCAAGCAACTTTCAGAGTTAGAGGAATGTCACATTGTTTTGCTTCTAAGAGACTACAGTCATTATTTCCATGGTCACCAGAGGGCCATTTAAGTGCTATACTCAAACAACCATCTGTCGGTTTAATGCTGACAAGAAAACCGAAGAGTGTTATTGTCAGTATGCAACCGAACACCGTCCTGTTGACTCTTTTACATCCACCGGCTCTCTAAGTGTCCTTGCTATCGAAAAAAAGTCTTCAGCTCCTTCTTGATGGTGCCACATTTAAAATCTTCAAGTGGTGTACTTTTCCTTTTGCTGCAAAATCATTATTGGAGCTGCTACAGTGGTTTTTTCCACTTCTTCCAAATGGCCATTCTCACAATGTTTCAGAAAGTGAAGTGAGGCCAAACTATCCTGAGGCATTAAAAAAGGCTGTAATTCAAAGTTGAGCTGACGACTGAAATTCAGACATCTCTCATTAAAACTATCCTCGTTTTGACTTCAGGCTTTATCTCTAACCTTAAATGTAGACAAGGTACTGTGATCATTACTTTCCATAAGATAAAACTTTTTTTTTTCCTTCTTCACTGCTCTACCTTGTTTCAGTAAAAACACTTGGCCTTGATCTCTTGTAGGTGAACTGAAGAGTAGTGAGCAATGCTGAAAAATAATTCATACAGCATATTTTTTTTTACTGGTGGTCATCATATTTTATACATCACAGTATGTTTCTTTAAATTTCTTCTGTGTAATTTTGATTTATTTGTTTTTCTGTAGCTCTAAAGTGTAAATTCAAATATACACTCACCATGCCTTAAAAGCTCCTTACACTCCTCAGATACTTCCTCTCCATGTTGTCATGATGGCGCCACACAGTTGCTACAGATTGGTGTGCAGCACTTTGACGATGCAAATCTCTCGTTCCTTCACATCCTTATGCTTTGTTCACACCAAAAGCCAAGCTACCTTTCGCCTCACGGTTACTCATGTGAATATGGTCGCTGTGTTCACACCAAATGTAAAGAAACAGCCAATAGGAGGACTCCTTCTGGTTTTATCAAGGGTCAAAGTTTGGTCATAAAGTTCTGGACGTCCACAGACGACAACGAGACGCTTGATGCAACTCACTGCAATTTTTTTCAACTCAAATTAAAACTATTCCAACCTTCTGCATACGCAAATACCAATCTATCACCCAATGGAAATTCACGTCTACTCACAATATTTGCATTCACTTATGATATTATTGTGAGAAATTTACTTTGCAGTTGGTGTGAACAGCTCTAAAGTGCTCTGTTGGATTGAGATCTGCTCACTGTTACTTTGTGACATAAAGTGTTTGTAGCTTGCCCCCCTGTGAATGAAGGTTGCCACTTGCTGATGTATTTGAATTTAATGGCAATAAACGTAAACACCGAAAAACACCTTTAGCACCATAAAGACCATAAACACCTAAAAACACCTAAGACACCGTAAGAGCTTGTGAGTCCATCAAGGGGGGCCGCTAGGCACACAAACAAAACTCTTCGCTCTGTGTGATCCATTTCCTTTTCTTGTCCTTTTCGTCGCTATGGTAACCTGCGCTGAAAAGTTAAAACAGGAAGAAGTCTCTCCAAAATAAAAGTATCACAAATAAAATACCCGGAAGTTAACCACAGCTGCTTAAATAGAAGGTAATAAGCACCAAAATAAAATGACAGTTGTTTTTAGCAAACAAACAAATATTCTGAGGGTTATTTACAGTGTTATCCTGCTGAAAATTACCATCAAACACTGTGGTCGTAAACAATACTCTATTATGTTTAAACACTGCTCAGTTGGTGCTAAGGGGCCCGATATGTGCCAAGAAAATATCCCCCACACATTACACAATCACCATCAGTCTGAATTGTTGGAACAAGACAGGATGCATCCATGGTGGGATGCTTACAGCAGAAATCAACACTCATCAGACCAAGCAACATTTTTTACATTATATCCCATTGTCCAGCCTGTGCTCACAGTAGCTTCAGGTTCCTGTGCAGAAGAGAACGTGTGCATTCACAGATGTTCTGCAGACCTTGATTGTAACAAGTGGTTATTTGAGTTACTGTTGGCTTTCCATCAGCCTGGCCATTTTTCTCTGACCTCTGCCATCAATAAGACATTTCAGCCCAGAAACTAGTGCTCAGTGGAGGGGTTTTTTTTTTCCAGATCAAAAGACCTAAAGATGGTTGTGCGTGAAAATCCCATTACAGCAGCAGTTTCTGAAGTACTCAAGGAAACCCATCCAGCACCAACAAATTCACCACATTCAGAGTCACAGAAATCCCCTTTCCTTCCCATTTTGGTGCCGGGTGTGAACTTCAGTACATCATCCTGACCCTGAATTGAACGTTTTATTTGTGTATCTCATTGTTTTTATTAGTTTGAAGTATGTATAAAAAGAAAACTTTGTAGCACTAAAAACACTTGAATTTCTGAAGCTAAATCTCACAGCTGCTGCTCACATGGTTGATGAGGTGATGACTCGCCACTGTCACAAAATAACTGTCTGTACTAACTCCTCAGTTTCATTTTTAGTTTCCCTAGACGCTAAGTGAAAATACTGCAGTAAACCGAGATAAGTTGCATGTGAGAAGCTGTATTCTGCGATAAGGCAGAGAACCATCACTTCCAACAAACTCATTTTTTGCTTCCTTTTGCCTCATCTCCGCTCTTTTACGCGGTTGTTTTTTTTTTTTTTTAAATCAGAGTGAAGGATGCACACAAAAGCTGAAAATGCTGTCATTGTGAGCTGACAACAAAAGCATTGCTTGGTGGGAGAGGGAAATATTCCATCTCAAACAATAGGACAAGGTGGTTAATTACCTGGTTCATTTCTAATTAGCGACATAAGCAGAGGAGGGAATGTAGCAGAATAGCGAGGGCCGCTATTGTTAGCTGGATGGATTCTGTGTTTTGCCATGTGTTGCTGCTGAGATAGGCCCCGTGCCTGGAAACAGCAGTGGGTTTGCATCCAGCAGCCACATCCATGGTCACTCAGAGAGAAGTAATGCCAGAGAAAATGCTGAATAAATAGGTGTTCGGCTGGCACCGGGAAGCGCTCTTCTTGGGCAGAAGCACACCAAAGGGGACTGAAAACATGACTATATGGTCATTACCTGCTTAACACTTAAGTCTGGATGCAAAAGTTCCCCACTGTGACTATCACACTGGTGCAACAGATACACAACTGAGTATCGCATATTAGTAGTGTTAGTTGAACATTTAATTTTAGTAATCTGTACATTACACAAATATCACATTTCCTATATTATCAAGCCATTTCATGCTGGATTGGCCCACAAAATGTTTCCCAATGTGGACAAAAAAATTCCCATTTCTCAGAGCCTGGCTTTGCATTTGAAATCCAAACTACTCCAGCTGGTTGCCACAGGCATGTGTGAGATGAGTGCATGGAAGCAGGAAGCCATGAAACAAATTGGATAAATGTTATTTCTGGAGGAATGTTTAAATGGGATGCAGGAATCTTATTGAGCCAGTCAGGCTTGAAATTGGGTGAAATCACACATTAACACAACATGGGAGATTCTGCATTCACCTTTTCTTAACGTGGATGCTTCTGCTTTTGTTTCCCATTCAGTTCTTAGCATATGAGTCTTATTTTTTGTGGGTTTAGCTCACACATGGCACACACGTGTTGTTTTAACATGAACACATGAGCAATACGTCTGAACACTGTTGGGCGCAGCGCTTCGCCCTTCACAGTACTTCACTCCAGACTAATTCAAAGGTCACTGATTTTGCCCAAACTATAATTTTCAATACATCTGCACAAAGGTGCAATCATGGTGTATTGAAACCCACTGGGGTGTAGAGGCCTTGGCTGTATAGAGACAATGAAATGAAAACCAGGAGCCAAGATTGTGTAAAGGTGAGTGTGTATGTGCACCTTGTGCGTTTCCTAGGGTTGCGAAATCTCTTACCTGCAAATCACCTGCCAGAGAGTATTGTGTTTGACTTCCTCTTAAGGGACACTTAAGGTGCATTTGATTTGCTCTGGCTGATGGAACAGAGTCAAGTGGAGCACTCGAAGAGAAATCACCCATTCACATGTTTATCGTGATCTTGAGAGTAACTTGAACTCTTTGTGTTTGTAATGAGAGTGCAGACTTTATTCCACATTTAAATAAAAAGGTCAGACAGGAGGCGTTGCCCTAACTTTAGTGGTGAGCTGCAGTCTGTTGAAACAAAAGGGAGAAATTAGAAACAAAATTCATTTACTAAACAGTTGCACATTTTTGCATCATACCTAATACCTTAAAAACCGAGCTCAGGTGGTTTAAAGCAGTGGTGCAAATGTTATGTTTCACAGATTTTCAACGTACACTTTTTGTGGATTGGCTCATCTTCTTTTCACCAGTTCGTACAGAGCATATCTTGAGTTGCAGTCAGACAGCCTTGGGTAAAGACATCCTTTTCTGTTTTGTATCTTTTTAACTTGTATGTGTGTGCTCTTCTCAAAGCTATGACTCACGCCTCTATGGTCATCTTTTATCCTTCATTGTACTACTCCAAGTCCAGTGTGTTCTCCTTTCCAAGAAATGGTGTGCACTTATTACAATGTATAGTCCACCATCGCGAATAAAATCAGAGTTTAAATGTGTTGTGAATTTGCAGATGTAGCCATCATAACAACTGAAAAAAATCACGCTAAATCGCAGGATGTGTAAAATCTAGTTTAAAATACCATCGATTTCTAAATGTTATTCAGATGAATGCATGTTGGTGGTGTCCATGACAGGGTATTAGAAATAGATTGGAGTGGCTTTACAGTATGTACTCAGTAGTCTTTACATGTATAATTGGTGACAACAGAAAATAAAACCGTTACAGTGTATAAACCATGATGTGAGTTTATTAAAAGCCAAAATTAAACAATACTAACACCTAGAAAAAACAAGAATTAGAATAATTTACAGCTCGGTCCTGGCTGACCAATTAAGATAATTGCTTCATGTTTTGTTTCGATCACACTCTGCTCATAGACAAACCTGAAACAACCTGTTAATACTGGGTGACTGGGAACACTAATTTTCCTTGTTCCTGTGTGGCATTTGGCTGTTAGTTGCACCCTGTTGTAGGCATAGAGACAGCATCTGTCCTCATTCGCACCCTCTGTTCTCATTGAATCTTTAACTCCTTGCCTTCCTGTCTCTCTCTCTCTCTCTCCACTTCTCTGGCGCCTTCGTTCACACTGAGTGTCACAGTTAGTTGTCTGCCCAGACAGGCAGGCGGGCCCAATCCACTACCGTCCAAACTCAGGATGCCTCGTCCAGACAGCTGAAGTTGTTTGGTTCCACTTTGGCTGGTACCAATTGGTTCATTGAATGCTTGTGGGTTCATATTTTATTGCTTTGTTTGACCATTGCGGCTCTTGGGCGGCGCAGTGGAGACCCGGGTCGAGAGTTGTAAAGTTCACGCAGTTCGCTCCTCTCTTCCCGAGTCTTTTCTAGTTGCCATGCTTGATTCTCTCCCTTGTTCTCTGTCTTTCTCTCTCAGACACCCACACTGTATTTTTCACCAGAGACTCATCCACAATTGTCCGATGCCAGACATAATTCAAAAACAGACAAGAACTCCTTGTTCACTGTTCCATATCAGTCAATTACTGTGTCTGCTGTTGTGTGTGTGTGCATGTCTGTGTGTGTTTGGGGGTATTGGCGATCTTTCTGAATGTGTGTAAGTGTGCCAAAAATGAGGGACGGTGTGGTAAATGTGTGTGTGTGTGTGTGGGGGCCCGTTCCTGCCTGTGTTAACTAACAAATCATCAGTGTCCTATTTTTTTGTGTTGCTTGGAGGCTTGTTTCCAGTCTATAGACAGATCTGACAGTGATCAATACGCTGCTGTCTCTGTATGGGCTAGTTTTGAGTGTGTGTGTTTAGCTGTGTTTGCATGTGTGTGTGTTTGTGGATCATTAAGCTCCTCTGGGGATGACACTGTTCTGTTTTCATTTGGCAGACATCAGGGAACGCAGTAGTCATGTCATTGAAATAACTGAGTCTTCACACTGATAGATAATCAAAATGTACTGCAGAGCCGGATAGATAGCATGACGCTACATGGCAGCCTTTTGAAGTGGCTTGACAGGTTTCTTTGCTGTTCCTGTGAGAACCTTCAAGGCATGATGAATGATTAATTAGCACACCTCTTTTATTAAGTGCTTTATTCAAGCCCCCATAATGTCTTCTCTAGTCTGCTGTGATGTTTACTTTTTAATACTCTTAACACTCTGTCATATTTTCAGCCCAAACCAAATTAGCTGGTAGGTGCATTTGTTTATTTTTTCATTTTTTATGGCCACAGCAAACAAATGTTTTTGTTGTTGAATCATCCAGTAATTATGTTTTTGATAATTTCATTGTTTCTTCTTTTTTCCCCCAAGAGACAG
>OOFC01025900.1:0-19539 GCA_900323345.1 Pseudochromis fuscus | reverse complement strand
GTGAATGTCAACAAAACAGTCAGATAAGTCAGTCAGTCAAACTTTATTAATATAATACAAACCAACGTTCTGACAACTCTGTTCATTCCCAAAACAAACTAGTACATTCACAATACAGTACCGTACGTACCAGTAGCTCTTACCAGTATTTGTGCCGCCTTCATTAAAAACAATGTATTTCCAACTCCATTTGTCACAGTTCAAAGCTACATGAACAGCTGTTTTATTTTTTCCTCGAGGTAACGTCAGTGATGTAGTTTTATCTTTTACCAACAGCAAGGTACAACAGGTAGTGCAACTTTTTATCACGTAGTTAGTGCATCACAAACGTGGAGGGAACTTTTCCCTGATTCAGTAAACACGTAAAAGAAACAGTCTGATACCGCTACGGTAAATCAAACGTTAGTGCAATCACAATATACTCCCCCTGACTACGGTAGCCATAATTAACCAATATTGATCCATATATAAGGTGCATCGGATTATAAGGCGCACTGTTGGTTTTTGAGAAAATTAAAGGCTTTTAGGTGCACCTTATAGTGCGGAATATACGGTAATATTATGGTGTGTGTGTAAGGACCTGGAAATGGCACCTGTTAAGAGACATGCTTGCAAATAAAGTTCGACTTATCTGTTTTGTTTCACTTAATGTACCTTATAATCCAGTGCGCCTTATGTATGAAAATAAACCTGTTCATTGCTATTCATTGATATTGCACTTTATAATCTGGTGCACCTTATATTCTGAAAAATACGGTACATTGGCCCATTTTAAGAAACAGGGATTTTTCTATTTTTCCTCAGACACACTCCCATCCTCTGAGCTTGGCTGCAATGTAATCATTTGCTCCTTGGGTAATACCATATCTCTATAAAAAACAACAAACATCCACATCCACTCAGTAGTTTTTCTGTAATGTTGATAACAGACAAACAAACAAACCAACACAGGCAACAACATAACCTCCTATTTTCTATTGACATACTCAACATCACTAATAAATGTTTGTCTGGGGAACTCCATCATTTAGCTTTCTGATGCAGTACATACATTTGTCTGCTGGGCTGTTGGTTCACTCTCTGTTTGTTCATTAGAATCAAAAAATCGACTGTACAGAAGTTTGTTGTGCAAGTCTGAGTGTTTGTTTGTGTTGGGCTCAGCCTCTCACTGATTATAAGACTCACCCCGAACCACTGTTTTCTGTTTCCTCTTCAGTCTTCCTCTCTGTACGTTTATTAGCGGCAGAATCACTAAGCCCCAGGATACACGTGTTTTTTTATTTGCTGAAGATGAAAAACTTTTCTTTATATTCTCTAAATTCATAATCATAAACTTGACAATCAAACTTCTGCTCGGCCACGCTCTGCTTTGTTTATAGGAAGCACAGCATCAGGTTAGACGACAAATAAACCAGGACGGAGCGGTTTTTACTGCTTCTGCCACTGATCTCTATCTCTTTGGAGATTCTTTCATATCTCAGTGAAGCCCCTTTGCAGTGCAATCTTTCAAGAGAGACTGCGCAGGAATAAAATTTGATTTGACAGTCATCCTATTTCTCTGGATATCTATGTTAAGAATATTTATTTCATTTCCTTTTACTTCTTATTTCATCACCTGTATGTAAAAACGCAGGACTTGCTTAACGCAGTATTCAGTATTCAGGAGTTACAAAGGCTCATCAGAATATCCCAACAACACACACACACACACACACACACACACACAGACACACACAAAGACACATGTCAGTTAATCTCTGATGGACACAAAGAAAAGTGCTTCATTTTAAAATCCAATTAATGCCAGTGTAGAGCCTGATGCCAATCAAAAGTTAAAGGGCTCAGTAGAAGGAAGCAATAAATGAACGGGAGAGGAAAGAAAGGAAAGGTGAGAGGTGCACAGGGAACATATGAACTGCACAACTTGACTGTCTGTTCAGCCTGAGGAGACTGATTACAGTGCTAAGTGGAGGTGAACGTCTCAGTCCTGACATGGAAATAGGGAAATAAGATTCTGGATGAAGATGAAGAGCAGGTAAAAAAAAAAAACTTTTAACAAGGCCAGTTCTTTCCTTTATTTTGACCTTTTCCAAAAATAATTAGAGCTCAGCTGAAAATAACAGAGCTGGACACTGATACCACAAACTAGCCACACACAATGTTACTTTCAGAACATGTGACAAAAGGAGTCCTGAGGGTCTTGGCAGTGTTGACATTAAAGCATAAAACATGTCGCATACGATGTTGCTTCAAAACTGAATTCCAGCTATTCAGGTGTGACTTGACTGTTGCATTCCAGCTCTTCATTTCTTCTGCATTTACAGTAAAAAAAACAACAACAAAAAAATACAACAGACAACAAGGTATGTGCAAAGGGACCTTGGTGCTGCTTTAAGCCAAGCTGATCACAGAAACTATTTGGTGAATGATGAGGATTTCTATTTAAGAACGATTAGAGAAATACTTTGACCAGAATATAATGAAACTGTAACCATAGCAACAGCTCTGCTAATCACACGGAAGCTGTCAGCTGGCTTGTCTACCTTTTGTCAGTGAACATCAGCAGGATGACAAGATGGGAATGAATTCCTTTGATTTCACTGGTTTAATAGGAGCAGCTACTGGAAGAGGATGAAGCTGTGTTGTTACATGGATTCAAAGAGGAAGGTGACGAGGGAGGCCGGGCTGCAGGTCAAACAGGAGGCCTCCTGCCACTGATTCACATCCACACTGTGACCCTGCTTTTTATCTTTTTACCCCACCATCCCCTACCACCACAGATGCACAGTTAGCTTTCAATCAAAGTGGCATCTTTCATTTTTCGACTAACTAACTCAGTAAAAACCTCCATCCACAATGTGTCCCAAAGTGTAGACCCACTTTTTCATCAAAAGTGAAAAGGCTCTCTCGTTCTGCTTCAGGTCCTTATATAAAGTATTTTCTTTTAATAGCAATGCTATCAGCACCAAAACTATAAAGATAGTACCAGGGGTGAATATTCCATTTCACTGTTGGAGAGGGGGCAATAAACAGAAACATTTCTCTTCTGCAGCTCCTGTAGGAGTCGTCAAAAGTTCTGCCCAAAACACTGTTTAATTAAACTAAGTATAAAGTATCAGCTGACATTTGTAATAAAGCTTAAAAATCAGCAAAGAATTCAGTGAGTTATGAAGAATTTAATTCAAGACCGACCTCCTGCTTCTGAAGCAGACCTGCTTTGGGAGACGTGACCAATATGACGGCCCACAGCAGTGCACAAGATTTACCAGTAAAGTAATGCAGTAAACAAAGTGCAGTTTTTTAATGTGTTAGAAGGAGGGGTGGGACTTAATAATGATTCATGAATTACAAAAAAATTAATGTGTTGAAAAAAATAATTGTGCATTTCAAACAACGCAGAACGTTTGTCAGTGCGCGATTTCCTGGTACATGATTACACTGATGCACACGCCAGAGCTCGACTAAAGGCCACACCATGGAGGAATCTGATGAAAGCCCAATTTAAGCCTGTCACATGACCATTTATATTTCTGGTTGTTTTACCAGAAGAAAGAAGTAGAAATTGCACTTTATGTTGAATTGTTGATGTTGTTTACCGTCAAAACTGTTCTAAATAAAGTATTTAAAGTACTTCAACTGTTCAATTTTGCCAGGGATGTTTTCTATTTGTTTTTCTACTGTTTTAACTGAACCGTAATTAAATGCATTTTTCCAGACATTCAGCAAAGTTACACTATTTATGTCAGTGTCTATTGATTCAGTCGTCCACTAAAATCCACTTAAGTAAAAAATGTTGCATTTTGGGGCAAATATTGTTATGTGATTAAAACCGGATTAATTGAGATTAACTAATTATAAAGCCTCTAATTAATTAGATTCATTTTTTTAATCGAGTCCCACCCCTAGATAAGAGTAATCAGAAGTAATTTGTCTGATGTTATATATTTGCAGTGTAGCTACTTACTGGATGTCAGCCACCACACACACTTCAGTTTGCTCCACACACTCGTCTCGTATGAGGGTGAGTGTGTGTGAGGATGGCAGGAAGTGGACCAAACCACTGCACTTAAAATCACACTGTTTTCTGTCTATAGTTAACAAAAGTGCTTCCAGAACATTTTGTATGATGTAAAATTATACCGAACAATGCACCTTCGCAAAATGTATTTATGGTGTTCACAAAAATTACTGTATTTTGAGTTTTATAAGGCATAATCTGTTGAGTAAAATCACTGAATTTACTCAAAGCGGTGGCGGTGTGTGATGAATATCTAACATGTGTCCTGTTCGGTTCATATTCAGATTCTCAGACTATATGTTTGTTTTGTTATAAAATATTTTGCTTATATATGTTTCCATTTGAATCCCTTTTATTCTGTGTATATAGTTATGGTTACAATAATGAGTTGAGGGGGACAACCGTCCTCCCTTTGATTTCTGCTCCTGGACAACACAACTCTTCTAACAAACAACATGTCGTCGCAAACATGTGTGAACTCCACAATAAATGTGCAAAAAATGAAAATACTAATGATTCATTCTAAAAGTCTTGTTTTTGTGTTTTGAAGCACCTGCCCTGCTGAGGACACAATGAAAGCAACATGCACAATTAAGAGAAAGTAAAATAAATTTGGGCAAATCTAAACCAAAAAAAATTAAATTTCTCTCAGATACTCCATGTTCGAGCCCATGCTGACTTCCCCTCAGGGGCTCTGGGGAAACGCATTCACTCAGGGTCTTTCAAATGCAGCAAAGCACAGAGACCTTCGCAGCAGCTCAGATGTGGTCTCCATCAAGAGGTCTGGTGGCACAGGAGACCATGCGGGAGGGAGGCAGAACAAAGCAGGGACATGCTGCGTCGGCTTCCAATTAACTTGAAAAAAATCTCATTGTTTTAAATCACTTCCCATCATGCTGTCCTAAAGCACGCCCACACACACACACACACACACACACACACACACACAGATTATGGATTCATCACACCCTTTTTTTTATTCAACATACTCTCTCTACCACACACACACACACACACACACACTGCAGTGACTAATGCAGCAGATGGAAAGACTCAAACAAAATAATGAAGAAAATCACTGCAGCACATTGCTAGAAATAACGTATGAACTTGTGGCAGAGGTACAGTCTTAAATTGGGCAGTCAAAAATAAATGTACTCACCTGTTTGATGTGAGCAGGACCCTAACGAGCAAACCTGAGAAGCAATTTGTGAAAGTATCTGGAGACTAAATGCAAAATTATCAAACAAGCTGTCTGCCAATTTTGGACATTTTTGACATTTTGGAGCATCTACCTGTGTGAAATAAGAATAACTAAGTTCTTGTTTGGTTGACTTTTCACTGAAGTTACATAAATTAGCTTTTACTTAAAGTGCCAGCAAGCCCCTTTTACATTGATCCTAACACTGTTCCAACTTCCTGTTCGAGTCTGTTTGTGACAGACAAACAAGTGAGAGTCGGAGTCTTAAATATTTGGAGATGTGCTATAGGAGCACATCTCATTGGCTTGTGTCTGAGGTTACACTTACTGAGAAGCATCCAAAGTTCACATGCAATACAAATGTATAATCCTAGAAAATTACCTTTCAAACACCAGACATCCTGCAAGGCGATACTCAAAATAGGAGAAATATGGTGCTGGCTCCTTTTGTTTGTAACGGCACAAAAACAACACGGTGCACTAGTTAGGGTGAGAAGAAAAAAAAAAAAGGTGTGTGTATAACCCTCTGAGTAGCACTGCATTTCAGGATTGATCTAATTTTAGCTTCCACAGACAGACAACAAGCATGACTGAACAAGCTTTTTAGTATGCAAGCAACTATATTTCAGTGTTGCAATGCACCAGTCTTGTCATTCATGCTAATCCTCAGCCGCGACTATAAGACAGAAAAAGTGTTTCCAGTGAAATCTAGGTACATGTAAACTCCTTCAGCTAAAACCTGACTCAAGTCACCTGCTCTTTTTTCCTACTATGAGGTGTCCCAGCTCTGCAACAGTTAACAAACTCGAGCAGCTGGAGGTGTGTGTGTGTGTGTGTGTGTGTGTGTAATGGACTGAGCAGTGTTTGACAGCTCTGCTAAAGAGGTGGGGGGTGATCAGGATATGGACAGGCTGTACCTGCTTTAAACTCAGCTCCTCCGTTCAACATGAAGGATGCTGCTGCTGCTGCTGCTTCTGCTGACTGAAAACATTCACTTTAGCAAAGCTTAGAGCCATTACTGCTTCTAATTAGCCAAGAATTATGAATGCTAGTGCTGTCCAATATGCACGAACATACAGTGTCCACCACCGTGCTGAGCAAAGCCAAAGATGTTGACTAAAGCATCCTCTGCAATAATGAAGGCTGCTATTAGCTGGAGGATGAAGAAACATGTGACGTGGACGGATGCAGTTTTCCATCACATTGTAGTTCCTTAGTGTCGAACTGACAAATACACAACTCTGATTTACTTTTCTTTACCTCACCTGACAGCGACAACACACAGCTGCATTTAGGTGTGTCATGCATTGTGCATGGGATGAGAAAACACACCTGTCACAGACAGTGGCAGAGCTTACAGCAGCTTTGGTGATGCATGACTGAAAAGATCCTCCCCTGTGTGTGTGTGTGTGTGTGTGTGTGTGTGTGTGTGTGTGTGTGTGTGTGTGTGTGTATGTGTGTATGTGTGTGTGTGTGTGGAGGAAGATGTGCCCGGGCCACTGGACTGATGCATGGATGTAATAAACTGGAAAAGAGCCTCTGTGCACTCATGCACACTTAATATTTCAGATGGACTTTACAGGTGCTGCAAAGGCTGCTGTCCTATTATTTGTGATGTGGCAGTGCTTCATGGAGTAAAACAAAAGAAAAAAAGATGAAAAGCAGTAAAAGAGAATAGGGTGAAAATGTAGACAGAATCATCCAGCTGAGATGAGTCGAGCTGACAGAGATATTTCTGAGATAAAGATGTTAAAAGAGGACAAAACTCTGGCTGTGAAGCAGGTGATTACAGTATAACATACTGTACAAGGTGCCCACAGCTCAGACCTCCCACTCAGACTGCCGCAGACAAGCTGAGGACAAAGCAAGCCATCAGCTTTTACCCACTAGGTCCACCACTGTGACATTAGCAGAGTTTGTACACTCAGCATAATAAAAAGAGCATGGCAATCATATTCACATGGGTGAAGTATAGCGACGAATTGGGATTGGAGTGGAGAACAAAAGCATATAATCCCCTAGGTTTCAATTATTGGATTTAATTATAGCATCGCCTGAGCACACTTTATTCATGTCTGCTGTGTGGTATCAAGATAAATACATGTATACAGAATGACTCAAGGGAGAATATATGCAAAGTAATGCAGAGGCAGGAACAATAGGCCAGTGTTTGCTGAGAACTTTGCACTGATTCACAGGAGGAGGTAGAGTTAGATCATGTTGTGTACATATCTGCAATCTGTCCTTTGATGTGTGTGTGTGTGTCCTGCTTTAGGTGACTGTTCATCTTTGCATCTATTCATGTAAAATGTTCCCAAGGTTGTTCCGTGAATGCAAAAGGCAGAGTCTCCTCTCCGGATAGACTACAGCTACATTTTCTAAATCCTGCTCAGGCTGACAGAGCAACGCGCAATTTGACAGTCCAGATTTCACTATCTTTTGATCACAGTTTCATTTGGCAGAATTTATTGTAAGAATAATTCATGACAGGCAGCCAGTTTCACCCCCAGTAATCACCGTTAAAAACAGTGGTGAAGTGAGCAGAAATCAGGACCTACACTCAGAAACATTAACAATAACTCTGAGTGTTGATTTTACTTTCTGCTACTGAATTATGTAGCCTCACGAAATACAAAATAGGACAAATTAAGCACAAAAAAAATCACATGCATTCAACAAGAAGAGCAGCGTGAAGTGAGGAGTTATGAAACTCATGTATGTTACACTGAAGCTGTTTGCATATTTAGCTTTCATCTTCCCACACAGGCTTGCATTAATTCTTCTAAAATACATGACATAAAAACACTCTTTCAACACATTTCACTCAGTTTTTAAAAATCATTGAATGGATAGAAAAACTAGAAGAGAGGGGATTAATGACCTGACACCTGCTAAAAGTTTGCCTCCACTCCATCACCTCCCCCTGAATTGAAATACACAAGAAAGATTGAGGGTTTAAGCACAGTTCACACTCGCTGAGAGGACAAAGCACAGCTTCTGATAATAAAGTAGCTCCTGTCCTGAATTATTAATAATAAGTGCTCTTCTTCCAAAGACCAGGCATCAGCACCCTACAGGGGGTCCACTGAGTTGCCAGGGCCTTTAAAAATAAATAAATAAAAAAATCCGATCTGCTCTACTTTGTTCAGCTGGAACTCTGACATCCCAGTCTGACTCAATAGAGCACCATTACAACAGTGTCCAGTGGTGGAAACTCTATCCCTTAGTGACTCAACTGCACCAGAGCAGAAATTGTTTTGGTTTGATTCGTTTCAGTAGGAGGAGATTTTCTTTTTTTTCTGTGTCAGATGAACTATTTCCAGAAGAGAAACATGGTATTATACAGCATATGTAAAACCACCTGCCTAATATCAAATAGGTCACTTTTGTCCTGCCATAACAGCTCTGACACATCAAGGCTCAGACATGTGTCCATCTGGTACCGAGATGCCAGCAGCTGAATCGTCCTGGAGGTGGGTCCTCCTTGGATCTGTTTTTATTTCTTCCAGCACATCTCACAGATGCTTGATCCGTTTGAGATCTTCGGTGGCTGAGTCAACACCTTGAACTCTTTGACCTGGTACAAATGATTGTTTTCAGTGTGAGCCGGCGCATATCCTGCTGAAAGAGGCCAACACTATCAGGCACAGAGTTGCCACAAAGGCGTGCACATGGGCTGTAATAATGTTTGTGTAGGTGGAACATGTCAAAGTAACATCCACATGAATGCCAGGGCCCGATGCTTCCCAGCAGAGCTTTGTCCTGTGCATCACACTGCCCCAATGTAATTGATGCACCCAGTCAAACACATGGAGTGAAGGAGAACATTTCACTGCTCCGTGGTCCAGCTCTGATTGTCATGTGTCTATTGTAGGTGCTTTCAGCAGTGGACAGAGGTCAGTATGGGCAGCTGGGAAAAATACTTACATTCTGTAGTCAGTAAAAGTACTTGTGAAAAAAAATGACTTTGGTAAAAGTACAAGTACTCATTGAAATAATTCTCCAGTAAAAAGTCAAAAGTACAGGCTTTGAAATGTACTTTTAGAGTAAAAGTACAAAGTATTTTTTTTAACAGTCGTTTCTGTGTAAAGTGAGCTGTAACCTCTTAACCTCACATCATATAATGGCTAATTTGAAGGTTATTAACCTGTCAGGACCTTCAGAAAAAGACCCTCGTTTTCTTGAGATAATGAGATAATCCTGTTTTCTCGAGATAATGAGAAAAATAACTCGAGATCTTGAGGAAACCACTGAAATTATTCCGTTATCATGAGAAAAAGTGAGAAAATAAAAATATAGCTAACCACGTCCTTTTAGGGCTTCTGTACTGAAGTGAGTTAGCGTGAAAAAAACAACTATGGTACCTAAAGTCTGCGGGCAGAGGAAGTTGTGTGCATGGTGTTAGTCTCTGTAGCCAATGAAAAGAACGATCATGGACAGCGAGCCAATCACAAGTTGGGATGTATGAAACCGTGAGTAATGTTTCATACGATTGGCGGAGCCTGCGGAGACGTTTTTAATTATCGTTGTTGTGCATTAAAAGTAACGAGCCTGTTTATAAAATGTACGGGGTAAAAAGTACAGATACTTGTGTTAAAATGTAGCGGATACAAGTAAAAAGTACTCTGAAAAATAAATACTCAGTAAAGTACAGATACCAAAAAAATGTACTTCGTTACAGTACTTTGTTACTTGTACGTCGTTACCTCCCATCTCTGAGTACTACACACAGCAAACTGTGACATCCTATGTGTTCGGACACCTTTCTATCAGAGCCAGCATTAAGGTTTTTGAACTTTTCAGAAAAAGCTTCATCTCCACCAGCGTGCACTGATCTCTTACATAAGAAAAGCAAATTTAATACAAGGTGAATTTTATCATAAGGTTCTTACTGGAGTCTTGTACCAAAGCAGCAGCAGAAATAACACACACCTGTGGGAATGCAGCTCTTGTACTTTGGCCTCATGATGATTTGTTTTATATCTAAGTGCCATGTGCAATGTGGCATACAATTTCCAACGTCTTTCTGTAGGTATTCATATAATCTTCGCTAACTTTTCTTGGAAATTGAATTTAAAATATTGCATTTCAACACAGACATTGGGCATTTGCTACAGGGAGTTGTGGAAGTGTTAAGGGGTCATAAAAATGTAATAACTTGAATATTATCATCATCCCCTTGGAAAGCCTTTTAAAGTCTGAAGCCCTGTGGTAGCTGCGTTCACATTAGCTCTCGATTTCCTCTGCACTCCTAACAGAGTCGAGCTGAACTGCTGGAGCGAGCTGTCAGGGCAATAATTCCCCTTTACTTTGAAGAGGAGGATTTACTTAAGTATGTGAGGGAATTTTGTAAACAGCCTTGTGTTCTTCCTCTCCGAAGCAGAAGTTAAAATGCATGTAGTCAAAGTTAGGATGGAGATGGACGGTACTTTTCCAATTCCCCTGCCTCAGCCGGGGCGCCACAGCTCGAGCCGGGGGACGGAAATGAGACGCGTCCAAACCCCCGCCGACTCCAGCTCAGGTGTGATTTCCAAACAGCAGCAGAATGTTCCAGCACGTACTCGAGGAGGCTTTGGTCTGTGTGGTGCAGGGAGGCATGGAGCAACCTGAGGAAGAGTGGCAACAATCCGCCTCGCCCTGACATGCACCTTCCTCTGGGAGACACTGACAGGACTCCCATCAAATGAAAGAGTTTCCAAACTTTGTTGTGCCTCTCATGTCTTTTATTTTGTCTCAGTCTTAGATTGACTGTCCTGTGCAAAACAACACTGTTTTTCAGGAGACCGGTCGGTAACTGAATATGAAAAGCACCTCCACTATGGTTTGATGAAAATGCAGACATATTACTGTCATCTGCATCGCTGCTTTTTGTCAGCACACTGTTGACTTTTGCAAAACCACACTCTTTACTTGAGTCCTGTCAGCGTTGGAAAGAACCAGCTTTATCAATCAGGATGTGAGGTCAAGTCAAAAGATGTGTTTTTCTGGGGCAGCTAAGGACACATCTGCAGATCGACTCGGCTAAAATCCCACCTGTCCTGCTTTAAACCTGCCAGTAATCATGCGGGAACAACCTGCAGAGAAGCTGAGTGGCAGGTTAGAAATTCATCTGAACACAGGTGACGACCACCTGTTGACATTATCACACCCATTTCTTTAGCATCCAATATAAGCGATAATTAAATCGGCCATTGGAGGCACAGATCATCAGTCAAACTGCAATCATCGTCCCACTTCTTGTAATTTCAACTTTCAAAGCAGCAGAGACGCCCCCACTGGTGCGATACATTATAGGATTTTTGAGCAGAGTCTCTTGAGAGCAATCCCTGGGGACAGCTCCAACCGTCTCCTCCATCTTGCTCATCACAACCTCTGTCTGGCAAAGAAGTCACATGGGAGTGAAGAAGCAGGACGGAGACGCTTAGTAAAACAGTAGAAGCTTGAGAAACGAGGAGATATGACACAGGAAGGAGGCTCCTGTATAAGGATGGTCCGATCTGATCCACTGGATCGGTATCGGGTCAGATCCAGGCCAAAATGACTGAATCAGATATCGGAGTTTTCTTTTAGCACCCGTCTGATCCGATCCATAGGCCCCTATATCCTCAACTTCACTTTGTGCGACATGCCATACACAGGTGAACTGTTGCCGTGGTTTCCATGTGTCGTGCGTTTTCTTCACATGACCAGAGCGAAGAGAAAAGCTGCAGAGAACATCATGTCTGTTTGTAAATAAATACTTTACGCCCATGGAGGAGAGAAGTAAACACTGAGCGCAGCATCTGGTAAATGAGTGTCTGAAGGAGTGGCAGCAGACACGGACATTTCAACACAAGAAACTTAAACATCTGCAGCAGCATCAAAGGACTGTGTGGCCAGAAATGAGTTGGTTTAACTTCAGATATGTTCATAATTTATTGAGAGCTGGTTTAAAAACTTGCTCCGATGTTGTCGGAGATATGAGCTCTCGCTACGACTGGGCGCTCAGAGCTCACGTTTTTTTTCAGCTGACGTTTTTAGATAAAATTTTAATTTTTTGCACTAAATCGCTGTTATTGTACATTAAACTGATCTATTTAGAGCTTTTTCCCACATTGCAAAAACTTGATATTCTGACTTAAACGGTGCAGATGGTGTTGGCTTGTGGGCACAAATGTTCCAGCTGCACAGTGATGACGCAATGACGCAGTGACGAGTCCGACCAGTAAGATTGTACCATCTGCTAGGACCTGGTCGGGTCCTTTTCTGGAACCTCAGGAGAGGAGGTCATGGACATAATTATGTCTCTGTCTATGTATATGTCTTTATAACTATGTCTATATAACTTAAGTTGTTGTCACATATTTTCCCTCTTTCTTTAGTGGAGCAGAACAGTTGTTGCACAGTGAATGTGGTGTTTTTAGATGTCAGTATTAAGCAAATTACTTTTAGAGTGTCCAAAAGAAGGTATTGGATCGGTATCGGACGTTCCTCAATGTTGCAGTATCGGTATCGGATCTGAAAAAGTGGTATCGAGCCATCCCTGCTCCTGTAGGTAGAAAACCAGTAGCACAGGAGAAATGTAACGTCTCAGTGGCTGTGGAGATCCCCATGTCCCACTTAGGGTGGGACAGAAAAGAGTGCGCACAACTTCACGCTGCACTGCTCAGGAAACAGTCAGGGCTTGTCTCCGGTTACGTAAGGCCTGCAGGGATTTGGTGTGAGGACAGGTACGAAAGACAAAGAAAGAGGAAACAAAAAGAGAAACAAAGAAACTTTAAGTGTTCAAACTTGTCATTGAGAGAATGTGCAAATGTAACTAAGTTGTTTTTTTTGCTGATTTGTCAGTTAAAAGGTCTAAAAACAAAAACACTGCTGTGTAATAAGTCAGAATCTGTGAGGTCACATCTGTGTGCACCAAAGTATCAGCATTATATCAGCTCAAATCTGTTCATTTCATCGATTTGTTGTGAAAATATTCTGATATGACTCATGATCACTTCATAATCGTCTTGTCCAGTTGGCTTGGACTGTGGATAACATCTTAAAATAAGAATTTCATATCAAAAAATAAAGATGCAAAACAATGTATTTATGGAAGTCTGTCTGTTATGTCTCCAATTGAGTTATCACATGCTTACAATGAGGAACAACACTTGGCTCAACACTGCAAATTACTGCAGTGAGAGTGATTGCAGTTTCACAGGTGTTCAGGTGGATTGGGATGAAATGAGACCAGCTCGGGTCCTACACCACTGCAACACAGGGGCGGTGCTGAAACAAGTTGAGCAGAGCTTTACCAAGGCCCACTTATTGCACGCTGACCACACTGACATCTAATCTACAGAGCTGAAAACACTGGAGATTGTCACCAACTCCACTTGTTAACTTCTGAAGGTGCTTGGGACTCGAGCTAAATTTGCTTTTCAAGCTCTGTTTATAAGCTCTGATCATCACTGTGCCACAAAAGTTGCTAATGCCCAATATACTTCCAGAATATATTATTATATGTTGTAAACTCACATAGTTATTAGGTAAGCGAGTACAGCACAATCTGTATCTGTATCTGTTTACCAATTCACATTATCTGTATCCATATCTGTACTCTAAGGGGGCGGGGTCTGAACCGGAAGTTGGCGTGGTTTAACCGGAAATGGGTGGGTTTTGAATCCGTACATTACTTTAAGTGAAAACTATTAGAACAGCCTCAACATTGAGATACAAACCAGATCCCGTTTCTCCTATGAACTGGTTTGCTTTTCCGCGTCACCATAAAAGGTCAGTACATTGCTGTGTAGGTAGCTGGTTCACAATGACTGGCCGCTAGCAAGCTAACTGCTGTTAACAAACTACTGTTACCCTGTTACTATCAGTCCATGAAAAAAATATTTGGTTACAACATGATTGAGTTAACAAAGCAGTGTTGCATTGCTACATGTGGTATTTTATTCAGTTTTGGGAAATCACAATGTCCTGCTGGTCGCATATGATGGCGAAGCGCACCCTCACTGTAATAATGCTTAAATGGAGAAGCTCATCGTGTGCGTTCAAGTGCTGTTCCTGGTTTTACGAGTCTACACTGAGATCCAGAGACAAAACCGTATTTTCATGACTCTACTCTTTTACTATCGCTAGCTGTGTTTCCACTCCTGACGTAGTCGCTGCTTAGTCGGTGCTGAATTAGCACTGGAACCCATTCAGTGGAAAAGAGGTGTCTCCTAGCTGCAGCATGTCGGTGTGGGAGGCGGGTGTGCTGTGTGTGACTGGCCAATCACAGAGCATGAAGAGTGAAGACAGCAGTTAGTTACCCAATGAGGATTGTCATTTAACACGGATACGGATAACAATAAAAAACCTTGTGCCCTGCTCGGCCTAAAGAGTACTCGTTTGAACCGAGTATCCGGCTCATCCCTAGTAGTTATTATTATGTTGAGTGGGATAACTCCCAGAAACACAGACACCTGGGTCTCTCACATGGGAGAAAAGTTGCTGTACATGTTTGTACAGGCTGGAGAATGGTGAGCACTCATTTATTCACAGAAACATACACACATTCATAGTAGCAGTGTTAACACAGAGATGTTTGCCAAACTGCAGCTGATTAACATAATTTGTTGACACTTTATCCTGAAATACGATAAAACATCATCAACAGCTCTTGTAAACCCAAATGATCAACATCAGTGATAAAGGTTTATGGATTATTTTAAACAGATCCAGCAGGTGATAAAACAAAATGAAGAAATTATGAAATTAATATATGTCCTCCAGGGTCTGACTTTGTCCCTTCAACATTATATAACTGAGTTCTGCTCTGGCTGACAAGGACACATTGTTTTTTCCTTGCTCGAGGGCTGCCAGTCTGTTTGTGTTGTAGAATATCTAAACTCTCTTTAACTCCCGGGGGAGGAACTTGCTTCGCTGTTGTGGCACCATGTCATCCCACGCTGCAGGCATGGTTAAGCTAACTCGTGCTTTGAGTTTCAGGTGTCTGTAAATGTGGATGTAGGCAGATTTGGTATTCCTCTGGGAATCTTCTAGTTACATAACAACAAAGATTGTGTTTCCCGTAGAGTCAGATCCATGAAGGATCAATAACATAGCAACGCCGCTTCAGTGTCCTATTCCTGTACTCAAGGCCAACAGGCGCAAATACCAATTTTTTCCCCCTCACTGCCAATCAAAGCTACACAAACAGTTGACACAGCACCTCAACAACAACAATGCAAACTCATAAAAGTAGTCCGGCGCAGATGGGATTTGGAGTACTGTACATGAGCCTGCGGGAGACCAGCCTGGGTTTTGAACATGAACATGTCCTTGGGATACAGGAGGTGACTCTGACTACATCATGACTCTCCACATCCGATAGTGCTGTGCCGGCAGAAAGCTCTGCTCCATTTCACTCTTCCACCACAACAAAACGCAGGGAAACCTCCAATGGCTCAATAATCCCAATTAGGAATTCTCACTTTATATCTTTGGGGCTGAATTCCATTAAGAGAAAAATAGCATGCAAGTAGTGTTCATTTGCTATTCAACATGAATTTATTATAGTTAAATTGTGGTTAAAAGAAAGTATCATGTATTTACGATTAAACTCAATGTGTATATGAAATGCAATCTGACAGTTACATTTTCAAGATGCTGCTATCATTAATTTCTGAGGCAGAAAGATTTGAATATTAATCTCCTCATGCCACACTAAGAGAAAATTGTGTTTAGAGGGGAGGATTAAAATAGTCTACTTAATGCTACTGTAGAACAGAATATCAGATTAAAGTCTAATCATCACCCTACATATTGGGCCTAATCAAACAGGATATCTTTAGCAGGCTGAAAACAACACGCAGTAGATGGCTCATTAAGGCTAATATTTCTCACATCGCTTCGTTCAGGTATGACTCTGCAAGTGTTAGTTTGCCATAAAGATAAACCATCATCAACAGCTTCTGTATCTGAAGCAGATGTATCTAATATTTGCTGCTTGACCGTGAAGGGAAACTCTGCAGTTTTGTGCTGAGAACTGAGCTGTTTTCAACTTTGGGTGCTTGGAGCATTTGAACAGAAACTGCAACGCATGCGGGTGGATAAAAATGAGGCGCCTGGAGCACTGAATGTGCTTCAAAAGATGCAAAACAATTACAAAAAGGTGCTTTAAACAGCTAATAATGCACCCTGTATAATCACAGCCATCAAGTTTTTGTGGGAGTCAGGAGTAACATCACTGCGTAAATGGGCACGCCAGAGGCCAAACAAAACACCACGGGCAGGGATTTGACTGTGGATGGTTTAAAATAAATTCAATTACATCTTATGGTTCATGACAGAGAAAAAAAAGAGCAGAGAAGTGAACCACACACATTCTCATCTAAAAAATGAGGCCTTGAAAAATTGAAATAATCAAATTTGTGTTCCCAATGTGACGCATATCCAACTGTTACCCCAAGTATAAATTACTCAGCCATGCCAACAGCTCTGTGCGGCTGTATACAGGAATACCACTACACACACAGCAGGTGTAATGTTTATTATGTTCATTGTCTTAGTTTGGCATATTAGCATGCTAAAATCTGCTCATTAGCAATAAACACAAAGTACAGCTAGGTCATTAGTTTTGCTGGTACTTACCATAAACCAAGGTTTCCACCAACGTTATTATGTCGTCCTGAGGGGGACATGAATCTTTGCACCAAATTTCACAGCAATCCATTTGATGTCTTTCTTGAGACGTTTCCCTCAAAACTACAAATGAAAGACTAAAGGAAAAACACATGTATCGTCAGCTTCAACACAAAATTTCACAGCTCTTGTTATTGATTTATTTAAGTCTGGACCAAAGTGGTGGACCGACCAACCGGCCATCTAACATTGTCTTTCCTAGAGCTTTCTGTTTGTATAATATCAGCATCATACAGAACCAACAGCAGCAGCAGCAGCAGTGATACTTTGTCTTGCAGCTGTACTCTGACACTGCAACAATGAATGTGGGTTCTTGAGAAAGTGCCCGCTGGCTGGAAAAAGTCATTAATGGTAATTGTGAACAAAGGGCTGCAGGGAGTCAAGCTGGAAACTATGTGGTTCACTGGCTCGATGACTGAAGGGAAAAACCTTTCCTAGCAAGGGCAACCTCTTCAACAATCTAATACTAGGCTACATTAATATCCCCCCACATGCATAATACAATAGCTACATTTAATAACAAACTAGAGTGACAAATTAAGATCCAGCTTTATAATGGTAATGGTCCACTGTTATAAAAAGAAGAAAAGCTGTGGCGAGGGAATTGTGAGTTATGTGCAATGTGGTTGACTCTGACCCCCCAGTCACCTTCCTCTAAATCTCACATTATCATCACTGCACAATCCATACAAAAAACAATAAGGACCATGTCATAGCACCCATAGGAACTGGTACACATTGTGTAGTGTCCTCGGGTTCAACAGTTAGACCCGCCTCCTCACTCCTCCCTTCATATCCAAGTATAGTCATTTCTGGCTCCAAACAACCAACATGGTGACGTTCACATACCAAACTCCTGGCTTCAAATGTCCACAAACCAATGGGTGACATCATGTTAGCTTCATCTTTTCTATATGCAATCTATGCTGTCAGCTGGAGTCTTATATTTACATAACTTATTGATAGTGGTGTCTAAGCTCTCATCTAACTCCCGCTAACAAAGCAAAGATCTTGTAAAATGTGGAACAATACTTTGAAACTATACTTGACATGTATTTATGCGGATTAACATATTCTGCAGCTAAATGAGGTTGCACAATGGAGCACAAGGAGATGATAGGTGTGTAATGGCTGCCTGTTAATACTATTAGAAGTGAAATCACAGTTGAATGGTGTGAAGCAGCGAGAACGCTCTCACACTAATAGGATGTTACTGTCGGTATTAAAGTCTGACAGATGGTAAGAGAAATCTGACGGTGAGGAAACACTTGGTTGGCGCAACTGAAAAGACGAGAGAAAAACAAAACTAAATGCAAATGAATGGGTGGACTCCATTGACCTCAAAGTTGTCTTCCACAAATTACTGTCTAAATCATCTCATTTGCTGCCTGAGGCGATTACTGGATCCAATTTACACAACGGAAAAAACAGGAAGATGAGACTTTCAGCAGCCAGAATGCCATTATGCTGTGTCCTCTGGACATTTTGTTTGCATCCACCACAACATTAAATAGCAGGAATGAAGGAAAACAATTTTTTTTGCCGTGTGTGTCATCATATCTTTTCATGAAAAATGCTGAAAATTAAATTTCCCACAATGGAGTGTGTGCAAACTGTCTGTCTTTGCCTCAGTTATTTTCAGTTCTTATCATGAAAAGACACAAAACTAGATGTGCCAATGCTTAGAAGCAGATTATGCATGAAGCATCCCACTAAGAAGTGCATTTACAAACCAACGGGGACTCAGCAACAGCCTTTCACCAGCAGTGGTTCACATGCCTCATATGCATTCAATAATACTTTTCTAGCTCTGTTACTTTATAGTGTTCTGTTTCTTATCCTCGCTGTACAGAGACAAGATCAATAGTCTTGCAACAAGACTAAGCGTCTGCAGCAGAGGTACTAAATCCTGGTCCTTGAGGGCTGCTATCCTGCATGTTTTAGGTGTGTCTCTCTTCCTACACACCTGATTCAATGATCAGGATTGTTAGCAGGCTTCTGCAGAGCTTGATGATGAGCTGGTCATTTGAATCAGGTGTGTTGGAAGAAGGACACATCTAAAACATGCAGGATAGTGGCCCGAGGACCAGGATTAAGTACCACTGGTCTCCAGTCATGATAGCATCTCTGTGAGTCTGTACTGTGAGCAAATGGGCTCAGCAGCTTTAAAAATGTCCATATTCACCATCTTAAATTTACTAATTATTATTACCGTATTTTCCGCACTATAAGGCGCATCGGATTATAAGGCGCACCTTCAATGAGTGGCCTATTTTAAAACTGTTTTCATATATAAGGCGCATAGAATAGAAACTACTGTAGTGACTGGGGTTGCGTTATCTATCTGCTAGATAGAGCTGCGCTAAAGTGAATGTCAACAAAACAGTCAGATAAGTCAGTCAGTCAAACTTTATTAATAGAAAACAAACCAACGTTCTGACAACTCTGTTCACTCCCAAAACAAGCTAGTACATTCACAATACGGTACCGTACGTACCGGTACCTCTTACCAGCAGCCTTCGTTGAAAACAATGTATTTCCAACTCCATTTGTCACAGTTCAAAGCTACATGAACAGCTGTTTTATTTTTGTCCCCGAGGTAACGTCAGTGACGTAGTTTTATCTTTTACCAACAGCAAGGTACAACAGGTAGTGCAAC
>OOFC01025892.1:13321-38200 GCA_900323345.1 Pseudochromis fuscus | reverse complement strand
TAAGAGGAGATGACTTTAGCTAATGACATCAGAATGACTTGTGGAAAAAATATTGAATTGAAGTCAATTAGAATTTTTTTTTCCAGCCAGCATCTAGTGGCCCTCATGAGTGTTGCACATTTTGCACTTCTGCATTGGCTTCATTTTTTAGCCCCAGTTGGTTTTTCCATTTGTACACATAATTTATGATGCTAACATTTATTGCTGCAACATCAAAATACTTACAAGAAAATATTTCAGAGTAAGTCACATTGTTGACTGTGGTTATGTGATGTCACAAACATATAACTGATCTAAAAAAATGTTGCTTCTGTTTTTTTGTTTTTTTTTGTTTTGTTTTTTTTTGTGTGTGTTTTTTACCATGAGAGAACATTTACAGAGCATGGACCTAATATCTGAAGCCCCATGGGGTTTGGGGTGTAATCATCAGGGTCTTTGACATGCCCATGATATCCAGCACATGGTCTTTCCCCTCTAGCTCTGTTGCTCACTTTCCACAAATCCCACCATGTCAGAGCTGAAAAAAGTGCGACAACCAATAGAAGTAATCTTTGCAGCACAGGAACAGAATGGACATTGTTTTCTTTGAGGGATCAACATGTGTCACGAACAAGTGCGAGTCACAAGCTCGCATGACGTGTGAAAGTGGCCTCTGGACAGACCTTGAGCTCAGTTAACACAGTGAGGTCATCAGCTGATCCGGATCAAACTCAAGTGTTTGGGACTTATACATTCAGCAGTAATGTCTCTCTGTTCAAACCTTCCTCTTCACACATTTGATAGACACTGTTTACCCCATCAGATGCTCTCTTATCTGCGTCTATAAGTGGAAACTCTGAAACCAGATTTCCCTCAAGAATAAACCGTATCTCAACTTCAGCAAAGATTCTGAGACACCATAAACAAGACATGCTGTTTAACATCCCTCAGAAAAACAAGGCCTCAAACGGATGGAGCTCTGTCACTTCCCCCCTTTTGCTTCATCTTTAAGTAGCACAGAGATCACATGTCATCCTCCTCCTTTTCCCCTCATGCTTCTTGGCTGCTTTTGTGCTGTGCAAACATGAAAACTTTAGATAGGATTTTTTAGAATCTACTGTGATTGATATTTAGCATATAGATTGAATGATATGTTTCAGACATGGGGTCAATAGAAAAAAAATTAATTCTGTAAATCAGGGAGTATAAATATTTGGTCTTTGTGTGATTATACAGGACATATACAGTCAACCGTCATTTTATCTCATAATTTGCAGTAAGTTATGTTTATGTTTTTGTTATTTTAGCATCTAGAGCAGCTATGACAATATATTATCATTTTTTTAAATAAATGACAGTTAAGTAGTTAGCCTATTTATCAGAAAATTGTGAAAAAACTTCTATTGTCAAACAGTCCAAATCCAAAACGCAATTTAAAGCAACACAGAGACAGAAAACTGTAAATAAAGCAATTAATTCATTATTTACTGATTATACAAAAATCTGTTGTTTAATTTAATGTCTTTTCGCTCAGTCCATGTTCATAAAAACTGTTACCATGTTGTTTTGTCTTTGTTGTTGTTTTAATTTCATCACCTTTGAGCACTTCTTGAAATTCGTGATGCAGGCCAGTCGTGTAGCCACAGAATCTGCTTTACTTGGCTTTAAATGTTTTCATTCACTGCTGGTTCCAGCAGAAGAAAATCACTCGTGGTGAATAACAGGCAGTTTTCCAAATGGATCTTGGCAACAAAGATGGAGACAAGTTTACTTTTCCTCTTTTATCAAATGCTGAATTAGAATAAGGCTCAAGAAAACAGAGAGTTGAAAATCAAAGACTGACACTGTGCAGAGGCTGACTTGACTCTAACCTGTATGATTATTAAAACTTAAATTTACTTCCACAATTCTTAGGATTTCACAAAGCAACAAGCTGCAGGGCTGAAAACGTACGCCAACGTGGACGTGCAGAAAACTGCAAGCCGTCAAATGTCTACTTTTAACTGAACACAGTCAAATATTAACATGTTTGACATATGACAGGCTAAAATAAAAAACGGTTTTGGTCTTCATGCTACATCGTTCTTTTATATACAGTCTCTTCTTTCTTCTGACCCTATTCAAACTCAATATATAGAGAAATATATGTTGGATTTGTAAATGTGTGAGTTATTGAATTTGAATCTGTGACAAAAGTGACATTAGACTGTAAATAGATATGAAGGAAGGAACTGGTCTCAAAAATTAGGGCAATGCGGAAGTGAAAGAAATGCAATACTCCCAACAGCCACTAGATGTTTGCTCCAAAAAGCTCTACTCAAAAATGGTCATTTTCAATCAATCAAAAAAATGTACTGACTCAGTAGTCAATAAATTTTTTTCATCAGCTAAAGTCAGCTCTTATTATCAGTGATCTGGTCTATCTGGAAAAAAATCATTATTGAGTAGATGTTATTCTTCAAAAAGAGGAAGACTTAGAGGCTTGCTTTGTGTGATTGACAGGTGTGGTCTCCTATTAGACCAGCTTTGTCCTCCAGTCTCATACACATTAAGCAGTGTCATCGGGTTCAAGGGTCAGACCCGCCTCCCTCCTCCTCTCTTCATATCCAAATATGGTCACTTCTGGCTCCAAACAACCCACATGTCAATGTTCACGTGCTGATCTCCCTGCTTCAAAACACGTACAAATAAAATTTCCTAATACTGTGCAGTGAAGTAATAATATCTATGATACTTGGTAGCAACAGACTCCGTCACGAAGCAGTTAATAAGTGTGTGGGATTTGTGTTTCCGATTTTTAAGAGCGAGCTGGGAACTGTTACTGAGTCACAGTATTGATCAGTATCCTCCCCGCCCACCGCAATCATCACTCTGTGGTTTAGGTTCACAGAAATCCTTCTCTTCTCTTCCTTTTTATATTTCAGGATGAGAGTTTACAATAATCTGTAAGAAGGTGTTAAGATTATGGATTAATCAGCTTGTGATAAAACTATTTTCCATCAGATTTATGGGTGATTAGCTTGTCAGCCACTTGTTTGTATAAATGATTTGATAACATAATATCATAAAACATCACTGAAGCTCATTATTAAAAGGTTTAACTGTTGCACCTTCTCTTGCAGTGCAATGATGACGTTTGTACACGGTGATGAACACACCTCAGCGCCTTGGAAGATTTTATTAAATGGAATGTGATTAAAATTTTAACATATCATCTATTGTATAAGTCCCCTGTACATGTAGCTGGAGGTTTATCTGTATATGTACAGTTTGTGTTTTAATAATTGTTGCTAATTTCTAATTTTAGTTTACAGTAAATTACACATACATGTGATTGTTTTGTGCCTTTGTATGTTTGACACCCAGTTTATAAAGTATATACATTCCATTCAATGTGTCTTCACATTAAATTAATATTTGGCTTCGCTTGGTGAGAAGTTTCTTTCAGACACGCATTTCATGGCTCATATGTTATCAGGAGTTGTTTTGCCTATAAATCATTTAAAACTCATGGGATTCAATCATTGGACTCAACACACACACATCATTGTTGTACTTTCTATAACTTTGCTTCAACAATCAGTCCTGCTGTTTACTCCCTGTCTGTGGATTTAAAAATGAAATTGACTCATGTTGCCGCCCCCAGTGTATCCAGCGTTTCTGCAAAAACTTTTAATCATTACATTTTAAGTGTTTGAAAGTTTTTACTTCAAAGTCCCACAGAAAAAAAATTGGACCAATTAAAAAAACAACAAAAAAAACTGTAATATGGGTTTGCTTTAGGATTGCTGTTTATCAGAATCAGAAACTTTATTGATCCCGACAGGAATTGACGTCACTTACAGTTTTTCACACTGCAGATAACTAAGAAGAAATAAGAATTCTAAAAATCAGTGTCAATATAAATAAATGAAAGAAAGGAATGATCCAATATGAAAAAAATACATAAATAGTACAGAAATTATAGTATATTAAATTATATTACTGCAATTTTCACGATGTAATAACCTCACATGTTGTAATTATAAGGTTATAGCTTGTTGTTACAGTATTTCAATAACAGGTGCAAACAAAAGTGCGAGTGAGGGAGGAGTTCAAAACTTTGATGTCCACAGGCAGGAATGACTTCCTGTGGCGTTCTGTGGAGTTGGTGGGCGGAGTCTGTAGCTGAATGAACTCCTCTGTTTGGCCAGCAAGTGGTGGAGTGGATGGGAGACATTGTCCAAGGTGGAGGTTCAGCCAGCATCCTCCTGGCGGACACTGTCTCCAGAGAGTCCAGCTCCACTCCCACAGCTCCACTGGCCTTGTGCATCAGTTTGTTGAGTGTGTTGGTGTCGGTCACCCACAGGAAACAGGAGAGCGCTCGAACTCATTCATTGCATCATAACCAGCCTTTCTGTAAAACTACTACATAAATATGGGTAAACAAACTTTTGTGGACCTGCTGAAGACTGCCTGAAATTGATATTAATTAATAAGAGATTGTCCATAGTGTCTGTATGTGAATGAAGAATAAAGCTGGTGTTTTGGTGAAAACACAATCAAATGGCTGGGGAGTCTGAGTGAAGCTAAGTGTGGCAGCTGTCTGGATGTGCTGTCCTCTGTGATGCTTCTTTTCCTCTCTAGAAGTGAATGTGGTGATCCATCATGATGACTAAACCCTGTGCTGGCTGCTCCTCAGCTTTATAAACCAGGAGACAAATCTACTCACCAAGATTACCTTTGTTGTTTGGTGAGGTTTTGTCCTGGTTTTGTCTTTTCTCATTCATGCACTGAACACACCTCTGATGTTACAGATTTACATAGTTATCTCATCTTTTGGTAAATAAATATTTGGGTTAAATGTCACATGGTCTTCTCGAGTGTGACTGTGGCAGTGGGATTAAAACCTGATTGCCCCACATGAAAGACAACAACAAACTTTTAAATGAAGTGAAGCAGGAAGAGGAGTCGACCATCACAACTCAACACAGGCTCAGAGGTAATGAAATCTGTATAATGCAGAATACTGCAGGTGTAATCTATACAATAATAATATATTAACGTGGGATTTTACTGTTCATACCTCATATAGAAATGATGTCTGTTACACCTACTGATATAAACAAGCTGCACTGCACTAAAACTGTTACTTAGCCATGAGGATGATTATTTTTCTTATGGATTGGTGCTTTTTTACAAATTCAAACAGTTTTGATTCAGAGTAAAGGCTGAAATAGTTCAGTTGGGAAAGCATTGAACTGAAGATCTAAAGGTCCCTGGTTTGATCCCAGGATTCAGCAGCAGTAGGGAGTTTCCCTGATTTCCTTTCAAGAATTAATAAAGTCTCATCGGTGGTTAATAAATTGTTTACTAATGATGTACAAACTGCAGTAAATACCACAACACAAAGGACAAACATGAGCTAAATGGATTTTCACAGCCTGACACCACAAATTATTATCTTATTAATGGCTTCAAATGAATCTATAATGCTTCAGTAAGTTTTCCAAACAATGTAAAACTTAAAACTCTAATACTTTACAAAGGCTGAGCAGATACAATGTGGTGCCAGTTTCTACAGAATAAAACTATCCAGGCGATATTCTAACTTTAAACATTCTGTTTTATATAAATATATAAATTTAAAAATGACACATTTAAAAGAGAGACTGGAGATCACACCACTTGAGACAGTCACTTTAATGGCAATAATTACAGATCTGAGTCACAAAAATAGCTGTCTAGATAATTACATAGCAGCAGAGACATTCATAAAACATCTTTAACATCTCAATTTTTGCAAAGCAACAACATTGTTTCATAAATATTCATTTAGATAAATAAACTCCTCTGATGGGTATACAGGTGAATCATGTTCATATAGAGCAAAAAAAAGTATTTTTTTCTTGGTTGGTATTTTTAAGACGACACAATTTCACAATTGAAGTAAATGTGAAGCTAAAACTAAGGTAAGAAACATACTTGTTTTTTCTTACCTCATTTTTATCTGATTTGCTGCAGTGTAGAACATCAAGTATCTACAATAACACATTTTATTTTATATACCCTTGCTGTTCAGCAACTTTAAACTGTTGCACTCCTTTTTTATTTTTTAGGAAAACCAGACAAAATATACAAGAGTCGAACCTTTTGCTCATCTACCGGCCCAATGTTGCATCGTAGTTTATGATTTAGCCTCCAGCCTCTCTTTGAACCAGACAGGATAAATGTACCTTGTTGTTCAAAAGAATAATTTGGCATTTTGAGAAATACACTTCCTGGCAGAGGGTAAATAAAAAGCTGATGTTACTCAGAGCTGTTTCATAAATACGAAGCTACAGCCTGCAGCTGGTTAGCTTAGCTTAGCACAAAGAGTGGAAACAGAGGGAATCAGCTAGCCTGTCCACAGGCTACCAAATGAAACCTTTCAGCAACTCTAAAGCGACACACCAACACAGAACAGTGCTGTTTGTCCCGAGTCAAAATCCAGCTTTTATTTTCAAAGTAGAAGAAATCTACTAATTTCTAATTGGATGAATCTTCACCGACCATGTGACGCTCTGCTCGGAGTTTGAGTTTACGTTCAGTTGATTTGGATTTGTCCAATAATACACACAAGCAACTTTGTCCAACACAAGCATGAGAATCCCCGTTTTCACAAATCAAATCCCATCATCTATCATGCTTGTCTCCTGCACTCAAATCAAACTGATTAGAGCTCAAAATCTGGTTTGTGCTCTTTCAAAACATTTATCATCAATAGATTAATGCTGGACCAGTCCAACCTCCCATAAGGAGCTGCAACACTTCCAGGGCCTCGCCAACTTTTGGTCTTAGTTGAGGTTTTCTAAAAGATGTGCTCATTCATCTCTACTCCCATCGTTACCATCCCTGACCCTAGCTGCTGGTTTGTGGCTCCGCTCCACTTCCTACTGGTTTCACCTTCAGACGTGTAGTTGTCGAGCTGGGAGGACTGGAGAAGCAGCTGTTGGTGGCCAAAGCAGAAGGTAAAGTCTTTGCTCACCTCTTACCTAAGCTCTCTCATTGTCCCAGCTCCCCTCTGCTTTCAAGTTCTCCAGTGGAGTTATTCCTTCCACCTGATGTGCCAACACTGAAGTCTGGATAGGTATGTTGTATGTATGTAATGCTCACACCATTACCCGAGCTACCTCCACCACCTCTAACCTTTTTGCAAAGAGTTCTGCAGCATCATGAGAAAACCTCTGTCAACCACACAGAGTACCTCATCTGAGACTTAGAAACACTGCTGTGCTTCCAGTAGCTTCACAATTGTACCTTTTTAAGCAACTTGTGTGGATTAAACTTGCAACGTCACAGACACAGCCTCAGCATTGCTCCTCATCATTCCCCCTATTTATTTCTGTCTTTAATTCATGCATTCGACTCCTGTTCGTTAATGAGCTGTAACAAATTGAAGTTTGGTTAAATACAGGAAAAATACACAGTGACCTAAGACACAAGATTTTTACCAAAACCACAAACTACTGCTGTCACAGTCCTGACAATGGCCTCCAGTGTGGCACTTCATTCAACAGAAAAACACATTGCTTCTGAACATGATCCAGCCAATGATTTGGAAAAACAGTATATGGATCAAAGTCAGGTGAGCTGTTTTCCTTCTCTTCTTTACTGGTATGAGAGTGGTCCATTTTCTAACTCTGTCTAAATGTAATTATCTGCTGCTCTGCCAGAAAGCGGGAAAGTGCATTTCCCAAAATGTCAAAGATTTGCTTCAAGATGACAGCGCGCTCTCAGCACCTACATTCTGAGGAAAACAGTCTTTCATTAACGTGTCCTCTTTCCCTGCGTAACACAACAGTATTTGCCGATATGTGAAGACTGAGAGACAGACTGAGAGTATAAAGCTTAAATATATGCACATTCAAATCAGCAGCCTCTGTCGAGACCTAACAGTCGAGTTCAGTTGACCAAGGCATCCTAAATGTGGCCGGTGACAGCAAACATTCAAACCCGGCTGTTTTGTTGTTTGTTTTCCTGTTGCATTTAAAAAGCTCTGGTGGCTTTCTGCAGCCGGTGTCTCCACGCTCCCCTCCGAGGTCTGCTCCGCTTTGATTCTGCTGTCATTACTTGTTAATAAAGGTAGAAAATAACAGTCCAGCCCCGGCAATCTAGTAATGACAGGCCCCACTCTTCAGTTTGTCTGCCTGCGGGCAAGTGGATCGGCTACAGCGGTCGCCAGGCTCCAGCCTTTCATCTTTTACACGACACTGATCAATGCAAGATCAGAAGGCGAACCATTTCACCTGCTGCCTGTCCATGTGAGAGCGTGTCTGAGGGGATTTCTTCTTCCTTCCCCTTAGCATGTAATTGGCTGTGCCTGGAGGATAAAGGTCTCGACATGTGTGCGAGTTTCCTCTCAGGAGATCATGTGGGTAAGACAGGACAATTGTTCGACAAATTGAGCAATACTTGGGGTTAAATGTGGACTTACGGATATCATACATGTTTTGGTTTTTTTATTAAATGTAGGTTTGTGCCATCTGAAGTTTTGATGGCTCAGGTCAGAGTGAACACTTGGGAGCCTCATGTAAAAGCTGGAAGCAGACGAAGAGAGGGAGTGGGCTTCAAACGATTACAGTGACAACTGTGAGTAACCAGTAATATCAATATCACATCACTCTACCTTCAACAAGTGCTGGATTTTTCTCACTAGCTAAAAAGTAGCAGGTCACCACTATTTTTTTTTTAAAAACATCTGGAATATGGTTTGTTACAGCAATGATGTACATATACATTTCTGCAGTGAGTATTGAGTCACAATCATTTGCATAACATGGCAAAGAAAAAAAAAAGATCCTCCAAAAAGTACCAGATAGCTTTTTAAATTTTAAATATTTATCCACTCTGTAAAAACGCTGAAAGCCGCAGCTCTCTCTGAATGTTAATTTAAGGTTAAAGCTGCAAAGATTTAACAGTCTTAAAGTCTTTAGGTAATTTGTTTTCACGCAACAGTGAATGACCAAACTCTCAGAGTGTGACTAATTCTATTGTAGCTTTACTTCAGCAAAGCCCCGAGCTTTCATTTATTTCATATTCATCAGTCAGAGTCAGATTTGTTCACTATTATTCCTTCTGAAGTGGCACAATGTCTTGAAAACAGTACATCAGACAAAAGACACCAAGGCAACTGTGTGCCGTGTGTTAATGGATAAATCACAAAGATCTACGGAAGAGAATTTCTTTAAAAAAAATTAGTTTAACAAAGGTTTTCTGTGAAGCCTTTTCATTCATGTACCCACTCGTCGTCTGGTGTGGGACACCGCAAAATAAAGAACAAGTGACCTCCTCATCCAGAGACACACCTTCAAACTCGACAGCTTCTTTTTTTTAAAGTACATGATTTCATGTTTTAAAACGTGTGTGTGGTCCAAGATATCATCAGATCTACAAAACATCTACAGCGTTGTATATGCAAATGTCTGTGTCATCACTCGGCGCCAAATAAACCGGAATAAGTCATGTAGCAGGATGTCTCTGTGGGTTTAAAAAGCACGCCTTGTTCTTTTGATCTGAGTTGCCCATGTCAAGAAATAAACATCTGAGGAGTTTTACCAGACACGACACTTCAGCTCGGGGTTCATCGGACTGCCTTTGTGACACTGAAAAGCTTCTGAGAAAGCTTCAAAGTTCTGGAGCGATCCGAGCACCCTGAAGAACAACAGAAAAAACAAAACATCAAACATGACTGGAGATAAAGTGTGTTTGGAGAGGTAGACGAGCACTGGTAAGATGTTGTTTTGGATCAGCAAAGTGATCTGCACTGATTCCAGGACTTTAATAACTGACGACAGTGTTCAGTGTGGTGAACCTTTACATTTAATCAGGCGACGTGGTGAGGCTGAAGGCAGATCTAACTTTCAGATTAAAGTGGAAATGAGTGATTTTGACTTAAAGGTAAAAGCCTAAATCTAATTCTTTGATTGAGAGACACAAAAGAAGATAGTTTAACATGTTCAAGGCGATATGGCTGAGACGTTAGCAAACATTTGTTTATTAACACAACATTTTGTTTCTTTACATCTGGGAAATCAGATGATTTTTGTGCAATAAGTGACAAGAGTAGAATGGGACCTGATTGTCATTGCTTAAAAAAAACAATGAAATACAGTTTAGCAGCTCTTTGTTATCTGGCTCTTCAGCTGTAAGATGTTTCTCATCATCTCATAATTCAACCATTAACTTTGTCTGTGCTGCACAGGTAGTCTTGTGTTTTTTCTTTTTTGCTAACTGTCACGGCAAAAATCTAAACCTGCACATCTACATCCACACCACACATTTGTGAAGATGTAAAAAATACTTCAACTGGAATATGTGTTTGATGTTTTTCTACATAAAAGTGGAAGAAATGTGTTGAAGTTTCTCTTAAACACAAGACGTTTCACATTTAATAAAAAGCCTATTTACATACATTATTCTCCCTGTACAGTGAAATACCACTGAGCAAAACATACATTTGAGTGAAGGAGGACTTAAACAATGAAATATTTTGAAATGTTTGTTAGCAGTGAACCTGTGATGTTATTATCCGATCGTACTAAAGCTCCTTACCTGTATTCTAAAGGACTGTGGGAGTCAGTCTTGATGGACTGGCTGGCGTACTCAGGCCGATAAGCACCACACCACACCTAAAAAAAATAAATAAATGAACAGAATAAATTAGGGAGTAACCAGATTTTAAAGGTTTGAGGTGAATATTAATGTTGCAAACACTTTTTAATATCACACTTCTTCTCAAATACAGCAGTTAACTGAACACTTCAGAGTTATTTGGATCTAATAAATTGTTTATAAGTACAATTTTAGTACAAATTATTTTATTTATGTAAAAATGACTTCAGATCTCACAGCTGAGTGATAGTGGTCCTCTAACAGTTGTCTGACCTTTGACCTGTTTTACTGTTGATGACATTTTTCTGCTTTTTCTTTATGGTCTCTGGTACCAAGATGCTTTTTACTCATTCAGGTCTTCTTGTCCTTTTCTGCATGTACAGCCCTCCTGTCCCTTGGTTTTATTTCTCAGCATCAAGTATTCACCAAAAAATAATGCTATTTAGGTTTGTCTCTTACAGAGCTTCTTAAGTCCCGCAAAAATCTGGGGTGCACAAAATAATTAAACAATTAACAGAAAATTAACTTGCAATCAACAATTCATGAAGTTATAAATGCAACTTACACCTGTGGTCTTCAAACTACATATTGTGCCTGTATGTGCATATATTAACATATTGATTCAAAATAATTATCTTATGCACGCAAGCTCCATATCTTAATCTCAATAATTATTTACAACTTTAAAAAACATTACTTTCTGAAGTGGATTTATATCAATGCAATGTTCACTGTGTTATGGCTACACTGCTAAAATGCAATCATCTAATACAAGATCCACTACCTGTGGACACAAGTTAATTATCCTGTGTGCACACAAGATTAAAAAAACAACTTTTTGCAGGACTAGGGGCTCTGCAGCTACAGGTATTAAAATTATTATCCGCCTCCTGTCTGCTGAAATAATACAGCCAGAAATAGCATGTTCTCTCATTACTTACTTGGGCAAAGTTTAGAAAGAAAAGCTGCTTGTGATCCATGTCTAGACCAGGCAGACGAGGCTCTTCACCCTCCATCTCCACCCACTTGAGATAAGCCTGTAAACACACACACACACACACACACACACACACACACACACACACACACACACACACACACACACACACACACACGGCTTTAAAACAGATTGCAGATTTGCAGAAAGTGTATTACAGGTACAATCATTACAGCAGAAATAGTAACATGTGCTTCAGTGCAGATAACATCCAACCTTATATGCTTGACGAACGCCTCCGTTGTCAGCAATATTCTCCCCCAAGGTGCTGATTCCACTGACCTGCAGTCACCATGAACACACACCAACGCATCAAAACACTCATTCTAGTGGTCACTTAATACACGGTATCACAGCCAAAACAAAACATCTCATCTCACACAGGCCACCCGCTTCTTACATTTTGTCCACCTGCCAGCTTCCAGTTGAAGTTGCCATACTGTTGCACCATGCACTGTGACTGCTCCTTAAAGTGCTCAGCAGAAAAATTACTCCACCAGTTCAGCATATTACCATCCTTGTCAAAATTACGCCCTGCATGGAAACATAAGGAAAGTACTGTTTGCCAAACATGACGCATGTACATCTGAAAATCAAGGTCAGCTGTTGGTAATCAGCTCAGGTTGCCACAAATATCAGTGTTTTACCATTGTCGTCAAATCCATGAGTGATCTCATGTCCAATAACCATCCCTATTCCACCAAAGTTAAGAGCCTGGTGCTGATGTTTACTGAAGAAAGGCGGCTGCAGGATTCCTGCAGGAAATACTGGACACAGAAAAACAAGCAGGGAGTGAAACACAATAAAAACTGGGAGTGCTAAACAGGAATGCGACGAGGAGTGACTGTTACCATAAAAAACATCTTTAATTTGTCGTGGTGGCTTCATTGATTCTTGTAAAGCTCTTACCTATCTGGTTTCTGTTGGGTGAGTAGAAAGCATTCACCACAGCAGCACCAATGATCCACCTGAGGAGTGATTGGTACGAGTTTTAGAAAAACACTGAAATGCATGTTCAGCTGTATAATCCATGCACACAGCTCAGTTTGCACCATGAACACATACATTCAAACCTTCATTTTCAGTGCTCTTTGAGTGTAATTATGCGAGGAAACAGAACATATCTCTAGTGACAACACAAGCAGGACATTCAATGCACCATGTCCACTGTATTTCTTCACTGAGCACATCCTGCTTACGATCTTTGAAACAGAAAACGTGAATAAAAATGGTACGACCTCATTTAAAAGAAAGGTTTGTGTCATGGTGACGTTTCCACTTACAGGTCAGGATCAACAGGCTCTCGGAGCTTCTTCAGACTCTTGTGTGCTTCAGACTTCAGGTTCTCAAGGATGTTCTCAAAGTAATGTTCTTCACTGAAATTTAGCTGAAATTTAGAAAATGGGAGAAATCATCGATAACTATGTCAGTTGTTTACAATGTAGACTGGAAACAAGGCTTTTTTTTTTACTGACATGGGCGTACTCCTGGTCCAGCTTCTGGTTGCTTTCCTGTAGAATATGATCTGGATACCCAATGTGCTCCTTGATGGCCATGGCCTGCAAGAGACGCAAAACAATGAGGATGAAAATACACACTGAAAATGTTGAGGTGTTTTAACCCAGAACTGGGTAAATATTGGACTAAATTTATGCTGGGTTAATTTAACCCTGTAAGATGGCTGTAAAAACAACAACATAATGCACTGGGTATAAACAAATACTTGGTAAAATCCTTAAAATGTAGCTAAAAACAACATGTTTAGTGGTGTGGTTGTTGGCTCAGCTGCAGAGGGAGAGGTGGAGCAGATGGATTCAGGGAGCAGGGCCAGGTGTGTTGATTGACACACCTGACAGACTGATGGGTAACACACATTTCTTTCGGGTTACTTAGTAGTGTGTTGGAGCCAGGGGAGACTCTGCACCAGACTGGAGGTCAAGAACGGTCAGGCCAATCTGGGGAGGGAGTTGTGTGATCACCCACAACTGAGCTGGAAAAACTCATGTAATAATTGTTGGATATAAAACAAAATAAACTGGTTAAATAGACTGTGACTCTAAGTGTGTCTGTGCTGGGAGGAGCCCACAGCATCTCAGCTGTTACAGTTGGGCAAAAATGACAAAACACGGGGTAAAAACAATAAAGGTTTGAGTAAAAACAATATCATTTTGGGTAAAAAATGCCAAAATGTTGGGAAGAAACAATACAACTGCTCAGTTAAAACAACATTTTGGATAGAAACAATAAAATACTGGTTTAAATGAAGCCATCATGGAGTTAGTCCAATATTTACTCAGTTCTGGGTTAAAACTGTTGTGTTGAACTGGTGACCTTGTGCTGGAAGAAGTTGTCTGGATACTGAGGGGAGGAAAAGTAAGACACCACAAGTTTAGGGTTGGATGGAGGGTTGTGTTTCTGTCAGGATGTTTTCATCTCCTTACGTATGATGACACTTAAGAGATTGTGTCAGTAATTGTGTCTTTGTGAGTCTGACTATCAACACTACACCTCAGAGAGTCTCAGACTCTGAGTGAATTGTTTTCACAGAGAATGACCTGTGACTACACACAGATATAAAAAATTCCCGAACAAAAACAACCCAACATTTTTTAGCGTGTACTGAGAGCCTTCCTGATCCACGCTCTGATGTAACCTCTGAACTAAACACAGATCTATGTGATGGAAATTCTCTGCAACCTGCTGTGAACAGATGAACACGTCGTAGAAGAAAGTCTCCGGGGACTGAGACTGTCTCGAGCAGTGTCCTAAACACTCGACTGAGAGGGGAACAAGAGAAGCAACACAAGCTGACACTGTTTGTCTGTCTGATTCTGAGTCGTGTCTTTCTCTGGAGGATCTACTTATCTTTCCTACAAGTCCTGTACCTCCTTTCCTCCAGAGGCGGGAAGATGTTTGTGTTATCCAGGGCCACACTGTAACTCTGTCAGACACAACAGTAAGTCTGCCACTCCACTATTTACCCTACCTAAGGGTCTTTCACACATTATTAACACCAGACCTGGACTATGAGTGACTGTTTACCACAAAGTGATGTGTGACTACACAGAGACAGAGGGGAGAGTTGTGTTCCCTAAAAATCCTTTCACAGAATTTACCTTCTCTCTCGCCTTCTCCTTTGAGGGAGCGTCCATCCATCGTAACTCCTCCAGTGTTTCCACGTACGCTGTCTGGATCTTACCGATGAGGTCACTGACCTGTCAGCGCATCATACAAATACAGAGGATGGAGTCAGTGTCATACAGACACTGAAGCTCTAAGAAATCATCGCAGTAACATTGAGCATGCTTTTGCTGGAATCTTATTACCGTATTTTCCTGACTATAAGCTGCTAATGTTTTCCGACGATGTATTGGCGGGACAAAGCTCGCTGGCTTTTTACAAGCTAGCAAGCTCCGTGCCGCCAATACATTTAGCCTCGTCACATCAGACCCGGTCAGAGTGGACCACATGAAACTGTTGGAATAAATTCAATAGCAGCTTATAGACATGTGGAAAATACGGTAATATTGATGTAATATTAGGGACAGACTAACACAATCCAGAATAAGAAGAGACACTGTTATGCCAGTTTTTTCTTGGTTTTTCTGTTTTTTGTCCCATGTCTCCTTTCCACAGAGCCCCTAAAGCACAGGTGTCAAAGTCGTGCCATGGAGGCCGAGACCCTGCAGGTTTTCTTTCCAACAGGCTCCTGAAGCAGGTGATTTTAAGGATCAGCACCTCCTTCAGTTTGAGGAAAGGAGCTAATCAGTGAGCTCACCTGCTGGAAAACCTGCAGGGTCTCAGCCCTCCATGGTACGACTTTGACACCTGTGTCCTAAAGGGTGTTGAGGAAAAAAATAAAAGTGCTGGTATCTCGTGCACACAAGATACTATCACGTGTGCACGAGATAGCATTTCTGGTCTACAGAAGAGGCTGAATTTCCTGGTCCATCTTAAAGCTGTGGATGGCAGTGTTCAGTAATTTTCAAGCTAATTCAAGAACTAAAGAATTGAACAAATTATGTATACTCTTCTGTATACAGGAAATGCTATCTCATGCACACGAGTTAGTATCTCGTGCGCACTAGATACTGGCACTTTTTTTTCCTCCATCAAAATGTTTTTTATTCTTCACATACCTTAAGGGGCTCTGTACTTTTGTCCCTTTATTTGTTGCTCTGTGATGCCCTGACCACTTACACCTGTGTCTGTCTAATTTTCCCATCTGTAGTTTATCAGTGTGTTTTCTCCTTGTCCTTTTCCACATTGTTCGAGGTCATTGTTGTTCCTCATGCTATACCTCCCTGTTTTGCTGCCTGGTCATCCTCCTACAACATTCTTCATTTAATTAATCGATAGAGGGATAATAATCATCCCTTTGCATGCAATCTTGAAACCTGGCTATTTAGCAACATACACTGTATTTAGAAGTGGGCTCAAAAATGAGGCCAATGCAGAAGTGCACAAAAGTGCAATACCTCCAATGTCCACTAGATGCTGGCTCCAAAAACTCAATTCAGTTATATTCGAACGTGGCCATTTTTAATCATGAAACACTACTAAATCATTTCCATAGTCATTCTGAAGTCATTAGCTAAAGTTACTTCTTCTTATCAGTGATTTTGCATGTTAAATTTGAATGTGAAAATGAAAAAAAGCATAAAAAGTCCAGGTGGAAATTTGCAGGATCAGGTGTTGAAGGGTTAAGCCGCAGGATTCAAAGCGTCAGAAAAAAGTAGTGGCTTATAGTCCGGAAATTACGGTAATTTGTGTGGTATACACTTTATGTCCAAGTGTTGTAAAGGTGTCCAGTATGGAAGAGATATTCATTCTACATGTATGTTCCTGCTTCGATGGTACATCAAGGATTTTAGTTTTTGTACAAAATGTGCACGTGACAAGCGTCTAGCAAACCTGCAGCCGTTGTGTTTTACCACCCACCAAACTTTCCATGATCACTGAACAACTTGTTCCTCATGAGTCCAAAGTTGTTTTCAGAAGACTCACCATTCGTTTACTTTCTCCTGCGAAGGTCTCCCGCACATACAGAGCTCCGACTGCGTTCTCCATGCTGCTCTGGACATAACGGACACATTCCCGCCACCAAGCATCCTCCACAGTGGTCCCATAGAGAGTCTGACCACATGCACAACACACACAGGTTATTCTGGCTTTGAACAAGCTCTTGATGTTAACAGGTTTTGTTGCTTGATCAAACCTTTCTGTAACGGGCTCTGGCCTCTTTGAAGCGGCGACTCAAGCTGTTCACTCTGTCAATGATCAGCTGCCAGGTGAGGTAGTTCTGCATAGTTCTGCAAACAGAAAGGTGTTTTTATCTTTTCTGTAAAACATTCATTTTCATAGACTCTCCGTTGGATATTATTGTTGGACTGACCTGACACTGTGTCTGGAGAGAACATCATTCATCTTCTCAAGGTAGGGAGAGCTGTACACCACCACCTCCTCCTCCACCTGCAGATCAACCGACACGCTCGACAGCACACCTTGAATAAATCGTGTCCAGTTAAAACCCTGGAAAACAAAGAAAAAGAAATTATATAGTTTACGGGACTTTATAATGAAGTGCTCTCTGAAGTTAATTTCCAATTATTTCTGGAGGTTGGAGAAAGTCCACAGTGGATCGTATGTTTAAAGGTGTTTCAGAAGTATTCATGAATGCCACATGTTGCGCCTCCTGGTACAGAAGGTCGAAGTGGCAGCTTCAATAACAATGTGTACAATGTGCACATTATACAAGGTGTCATTATGTACAAAAACATCATGGTAAAAGCAAAGAATACTGTTCTCCTCACTGTGCTCTTTCCTCTGCAGTCCATAATTTTCTATATCAGGACATTTCAGAGTGTATCATCAGGCAAAATTGCTGTACACAGGGCACCATGAGAAGTGCTCACATCCTTCATCTGTGATTAAATTTGGTTCGCAGTAACCTTGAGCTATGTTTGAAAGCAGCAGAAGAAGTAATGTCTTATTTTCCTAGAGTCTCACAGAGTTTGTTAACGTCTGTGTTCCTGTGGTAGAGAAATACTCAGCATTCCTCCAGCTTTAGACTAAGTAAGGCCTCTTTCCTGTTTTTTGGCAAAGCTATATATATATTGTAGAGACAAGGGAGAGGTGTCAGTCTTCTCAAAAGTAATATTCCTCTTACAGACACCAACCAGATAATTAGAAATTACTATTTTCCATTGCATTATTATAAAAGAAACAGACTGTCCTGCTCAAAGGCACCTCAACAGTACTTGTTTGAACATCCTCAATCGCTCATCAGACACAGCAGTTAATTCATTTGAAGCAGTTTGCACATTCAACATGTGACACACAAGGCAGAAGTGAAGTGATGCTCACATTAAGGCTGAATGTGCTCTGCAGTTCACCCAGTGTCATCTTGTTGTAAAGAACGGTGACATCCTGGCGCTCCTCTGCTGGTGATGTCGCCTGTCCGGCAGGAAGAAGAAAAGAGCTTTCTATAAACTTATTCTTGGTTATAAATTCACATTTTGCTCCCCTTTCATTAATAAAGTCTCATTTGTCATTCTCCTGACAGGCAGGAAGGAAGAGAGACGCGTAAAAGCTCAGCTGATCTCAGAGGTTTGCTCTAAATGAAGCTCGCTTCTGTCATTTACTGGAAGCAGAGAGAAGGTGCTCATTTTTCATCTTGTCATTATTAATTTTTCCTGAGCCCTCGTCCCACAATTCCATTTCCCGTTGGGGCTGACACTCACGTTGGCGATGTCTGTCTCCAGCTCCAGCACTTGCATCATTTCCTCCCACACACGGTTGTCGTCCTGAGTCAGGTTCCTGTCCTCGCGGGTTATCTTCGCAATAGAAACCATGAAATGTAGGTAGGCCTCTCGAACCTATGGCACAATACCATGAGCTATAACTTTTTGTTATATTCATGAATGTAACAAATGACTTTTTTCCAGAAACTAACTCACAGATACTCGAGATAAGACCTCACTTTTTATTTGACCAATTTCTTAAGTAAATGGCGTACATTTATATAGTGCTTTCTTGACTTAAGCTAGGTCCCAAAGCGCTTTACAAGGCAACTCATTCACCCATTCACACACACACTCACACACCAATCGAGCTGCCATGCAAGGCGCTAGCCACCATTGGGAGCAACTTGGGATTCAGTGTCTTGCCCAAGGACACTTCGGCATGTGGGCAGGAGGAACCGGGGATCGAACCCACAATCTTACAATTCATGGGCGACCCACTCTACCGCCTGAGCCACAGCCAAGAAGAAAGTAGAAAGTTCCAATAAAAATTTTGACATGTTGGCACAGATTTTTTCCCACAATGTTTTGTAATAGTACAAACACCACAAATAACATTCCCCTTACCCCCCTTGGTACTATGGTGGAGGCGGAAACCTCAGACACACATATTTCAAAACCAATAAAAAAAAAAAAAAAAAAAACTCTGTGCATAGGTTAATACTACAAAAGATGAGTGAGAAAATACTGCATGTTTTTTTGTGTGTGATTTGGGTGAAATGTTCCTCTAAAGCTCAACCTTTTTGTAGTTTCCATCGTTGAAGTAATAGTCTCTGGATGGCATCCCAAGTCCCGGCTGATCAATCTAAACAAAATACAAAAATATGAGTAGCAGTTATTCTTTTTGCATGTTCATATTATATTGTAGTTGCTGATGTTGTTGTTTTTTATGATGTTAAAAAGTGTATTCGTCAAAAACCTGGAAACCTTAGTTTATTTTTTATAGAAGTGTGATAGAGCTTAACAAAAAGGGTCTACCCTCATGCTAGCAGCCTTTTTTAGTTTTATATTGTATGTCTTGATGTGTCTGTATATTGTTTAATTAGCAATAAACCCAAAGTACAGCAGAAGTGGTTGGGAATGTCTTTAGTTTTCCAGATATCTGGCACCAGTTAAAATAGAAATCTGATCTGATGCTACAAGTAAAGTCAGCAGATTGAGCAGGGACTGTGAACGTCATGGTAATTCACCACACAGCTGCTGAGATGTTTCTATCTGAGCAGTGTGGTTTGCTTTGTGTGAATCCTTCATGCACTCTGCTGCTGTCATAAATACTGTGAAGAGCATCAAATGCATATTAATTTGAAACTGAAAATAGTCCCGAACTAATGCGACATGTGCGACTGTTTGCTGAAAAAAGTTGTTTCAGGAAATGATTGAGCGTTTTCTTTAAAATTAAACTATTTATATAAATCAAGGGTGCCCAGTCCTGGTCTTTGAGGGCCCCTATCCTGCATGTTTTAGATGTGTCCCTCTTCCAACACCCCTGATTCAGATGACCAGCTCATCCTCAGGCTCTGCAGAAGCCTGATAACGATCCTGATCATTTGAATGAGGTGTGTAGGAAGAGGGAAACATCTAAAACATGCAGGACAGGGACCCTCGAGGACTGGAGTTGGCCACCACTGATATAGATGAATACTTCTATAACGGCTGTATTTGTGCTTAAACAAACTATCATCTCACATAAATGATGTGGCGCAGAGAGTCCCGGTCGTCCGTCCACACGTACATGTCCAGCACAACCTTCTTGTGGAAGCGAGCGGTGAGCGTTGCCAGTGTGTCCTCCAGGCTCCACGCTTCCTCTGCAACAAAGGCAGGAATTTGACTTTAAAAACATTATTCTAGTTGTAAAGAAGTATTCTGTGCACCAGGCTGCAAACATCCAGATGCCTCAGCTGCACATTAACTGAGCTCTCTGTGTAAATCCATGTGTGCAGATGCAGCTATGCGTGGTTAATTCTGTTTGAGCCACCGTCCATGATTACATTTAATTAAAGTGGCAAGAGCCAGGAGCACTGGGAAGAGCGGCGTAGACTATTTAAAGCATCCTTCACAGTCCTGATTGAGGACTTGCTCCTCTACCCACGCATCACCCTCCCAAACTCCACACCTGACTGCTCAGCTGAAAAGCCTCGACCGGCCTCTTGATCCCGCCAACAAAGCTTCTACTCAGCAATTCACTGAGTGCAAATATAGCTACACAGGCTCTGTGTGAACACATGTATTTGAGGAGGAACAGCGCTTGTTTGTGTAGCTGTGCTGCATGTGCACACGTGCCTGTTTGTATGGGAGGCATTAATCAGAGTGTGGTTCAGAGGTAACTCTACCTGTTGTGGCGTTCCAGTCCTCTGACGCCACGGGCCAGTCTCCAATACTTTCAATGAGCTTCAGGAGGGGCTGCGAGTCACGCTGCTCTATGAGGCCTGCAGATACAACACAACCACAACTTAGACAAAATAACAACAGTATGGTCTCACTACTATTCAACTACTTGTAAGAAAAGATGTGAAGGCTGAGAGTTGAAACTCAGGAAACTGCACACACTTGTAAATTATAATTAGTTTCAGTTTGTTTGGAGCATGGTCACCACTGCGAGCTAAAAACAACACAACATGAAAGTGTTCACCTTTAGTAAAAACCTAAATGCACTTAAGACAATCAATGGTTTCAATTATTTAATCCATTCAGCCAATTTAGGCCATTTATCTGGATCCAGGTTGCACTCATTAAATAACTGTATAGCTTGTAATTATTGATTATATATTGAGTATACTGAGTTACTTCCTCCACCAAGGAGATTATGTTTTCTTCTGCATTGGTTTGTTTGTTTGTTAGCAACATTACAGAAAAACTACTGAATAGATTGTGGTGATTTTTAAGAGATAAGGTACCACCTGAGGAACACATGATTAAATCTTGGGGAGAACCAGAGGATGGGATCCTATGGCGCCCCTAAAGGGGACATGAAGAAAAAACATGCCGGTATCTCACACGAGACAGCATTTCTGGTATGCAGAAGAGGCTTAATTTCCCGGTCCACCTTAAAGTGGCATCACGCCTGTGGATGGTGGTGTTCAGTCATTTTCAAGCTAACTCATGAACTGAAAAATTGAACAAATGATGTATACTCTTCTGTATAGCACAAATGCTATTCGTGTGCATGTGATACTAACTGGTGTACACTCATGTGTATGTGCGCACTAGATACCGGCACTTTTTTTTTGTCTTCACGTAGGATGCTGTCTGAAAAATCCCCCAAAAATCCCTGTTTGTTGTAATCGGCAAATGTTAGAATGAGACAAATGTTTTTTTCACCACATGACGGCAGCAGAGCATCAGTACAGCTGGATTATGCCTTGACAGTGGTTTGTGCTCTGAGTGGTAATGGCCTAACTGTAGGCCATATCATCCCCACTAAGTAATTTGGCTGCTATGATTATGACAATATTGCACATTAAGGTCCTGAAAAGTTGGTGAACCCTGTGGACACCCAGGCCGAGGAAAACCGACTGACGTGAACAACAGCTCCAGGAACAACAACAGTTTTGATAAAAAGAAAAAAAGACTTTAGAGAGTTTGAGTAAAGAGAGCCTTACTTTCATTCATGCAGGAGCTGTAAAGAACTTTGGCCTTCTTGATAGCATCTCTGTCTTGCTCACTCTCTGTTTCAAGAACACCTGCAACAACAAAACATATGCAAACATTTCCCAGCTGAATGAATCCCGCACACAGCTCCGAATACTCCAGCCCACTGACCACCGAAGAGGAAGCCCAGCTGACCTTTGAGGACAATCTCCAGCTTGTCCCTCAGAATGTCAAAGACGCTGTGGCGGGAGCTGGTCTCCGGGATGACATGTCGCTCCAACCAACCCCCGCAGGCGTACTGGTAGAAATTATCACAGGGCTTCACAGACTTATCCATGTTCTGCAAGAGCCGAGCAGCTTCAGGAAATCAGAGAAAAGAGAAAAAACAGGAGGACAACATGTAAAAAAAAAAAAAAAAAACTCACGTGGTTTCAAAGGTATTTATTACAAGAATAGTGGGGGTGACTGTTTATGAAATGAAACAACAGGGGAGCAAAGAAAAAACACGTTTTTCCTCACCTGCAGTAACACAGTCTGCAGTTGTGCACACACTGTCTAGGCTGGAGCGAAACAGCTGGCCTGGAAAAACCAGGGTCAACAGTTATGAGACAGCATGTGGACAGGAAGGACAGAGCTCATTCTAAATGGCCCTGAGCTGTAGTCTGTGTGTGGGAGAGAGGCAATGTCTATGTCAGCAATGACTGCGGTCTGTCACTTTTGTGTGACACTGCTGATCGGGCAGTAAAGGGAATTACAGTATTAGAGCGTCTATCAGTGGTGGAGGCTCGAATATGACACATGCCGACCCACTTTATCCCACAGTGTGTCCTGAGTTCACTTCACGGGATTCGACTCACCCTCACCTGTTGAGCTCCTGGACACACTCTGCCTGTTTGATTGTTCTGGGTTGGATGGAGGAAACAGATTCAGCATTAGACACAGTCTGGAGTCTGAATTGAATTTGAAGGATAACTTCTACTGTTTTTGTTTTAAAGCAAGCGAGAAAAAATACAATCGAGTCTGATGAAGTGTTGTAACTTTGTTTGCACGTCCACAAAAACTAATAATATATCAAAAAAGACTCCAAATACAAATGAGAAACACTGTCACACTTAAAGGTTCAGCCAGTTTATGTCGTGCACAAGTTGTTGTTATTAGGACAAATCCTCACTTTTCTCATTGTGGTGAGTTACACTGACCTGTTCTCTAAGGGCTATGTAATGATATATGTGCATCAGTATTGCATAAAGCATATCATGGTCATCTATGGAGACATGTTTAGGGTCAAGATCATTTCCCATGCATATACAAACAGAGTAGGGTGACACTTGCCATTACTGTAATATCTGGATCTTTCCACAGTGATCCTCACAGAGCCATTACCTTTCACAGCCGACGTGTAGAGGACTACCAGCCCGGCCAAGGCACAGCTGACCAACAGCAGCAGCACAGACAAACCGATTTCTGCAACAGTCCAACGGCGCTTTCCAGGTTTACTTGATTTCTCCATGATATCCATTTGGCTTTCGGATTTGCCCATATTCCTCCTGACTGCCGGCTCTGCGGGAAAGACACTGTTGGAGTGTGGGATGGTCCAGGCAGAGAGCTACGACTGTGTGTGTGTTTATAAGCGTGTGTGTGTTTGTGTGTGTGTGTGTGTGTGTGTGTGGGCTGTACAGTGATCCATCGGTAAACTGTGCCAGCTGACCTGCAGTGAGTGAGCTTCAACTGCTGAACACCTACAACAACTTCACTGACAGGAGTTGTGAAACTGTTGGTCTCGTTGCACGAACACAGTTTGTTACTTTTTTGCAAGGTGATGTAAAACGTTTTATTTCTAGTTTCATTACTATTTTTGATTTTGTTGTAACTGCAAAGTTTTGTGGACACAACAAGGTTCTGAGTTTTTTTTTTTTTTCTTTCACACTTGAAAAATCCTGCTGAAGAAAATCAAAATAATGAGCTGCACCCCCTCTAAAAAACACTGTCATTTAAATCAGAGACACTAAAGTGAATGAATACGCATGAGGGAAATGCTTTTGTTGTTGTTGTTTATTTACTTTAAAGCCAAACCATTAGTTAGAGAGGACATTGTAAAATTCTGTTGCCACCATTGAGTTGGGGGATAAAAGACACAAGGATCCTTTAAGAGGGGGAAAAAAATCATATTTCAGTGATAAAAAATGATGCTTCCTTTTTCTGACTTTACTCAAAATCATTTTTCAAAGGACATACCGTAAACATTTAGTACTTTAGTCCTTGAAATAAAACAGTCCAGGAAGATAAATCCATGACATCTCACATCCACTCAAAGACCAAACGCTGTGATGAGGGTTTACCAACAGATATCGTATCATTTCATTTAAAAGTTCCTCGAGCCAAAAAGTTTAAAAATGCACCATATCATCTTTAAGGTATGATTCTTGAATATATTGCCTCACAATAGGTTTGTATGATAAACACAATGCAAAGAGCTGTTTGCAGCAGACCTGTATCAATATATATGAATTATTATCAGTTTTATAGAGGTAATTTGGTAGCTGTCTGTCAATAACATGAATGATTGCATAATCAATTTGTGCATATGGTCCACCATCAATCTGTCACTGAAAGATGCCCTGATTGTTAAACTGAGTAGTTTACTGTTATAATGATGGTTCCAGCTGTTTTTAATAACTTTACATTTTGTGCTGCACACGAGTTGATTCAGGATATTATTTCTAGCTTAATCATTGAGCTCCATATGTTGTTAATCCAGCGAGGGCCGAGCGTCATTGTGTATATTGAATGTGACATTCATGCTGGAAACAATTTGGCAAACAGAAAATTAACCATTAAACTTACTCACTCTGACCATTGTTGTTTAAAATACGTGGTCCC
>OOFC01025892.1:0-13301 GCA_900323345.1 Pseudochromis fuscus | reverse complement strand
CCCAGCCCAGCACATGCACACGCACACCAAGCCATAAGCCTATTTCAAGAGAGCTAATTTCTATGCACAATAATTATGTATGTGTGAACACAATATTGCAAATGAGCATTTGTGAAGGGGACAAAACAACAATCACCCGCAGCTTTCAGCAGCATTGCTTCGCATCTATTCACTCTGCAGCACCTGTTTCTTCCATAACCATCCCCATCGCCCTGTCATTAGGCCTGACAGGGGACGGGCTGTAAATCAGAGGTTCACACTGCTGTGCCCCATTAGCCCTTCCTGATGAATACTCATGGACACATATCTGGCACTACAGTGATGAAGAGCGGACAGGGGCTTGTTAGAGCTTCACTGCCATCCGCAGACTGGTTCAGCATCAGGCTGCACAGAGACGCTCTCAGAGGCACAATCCTGCTCTAATGCATTAAAGACAGGCCTCACTTTATGGAAAACTGCAATATTGTGCAGTCTGCTGTGTCAATACGAGATTTACTGCCCGGTTATTTACACTGTTGAATGCCTTCAGATAGCCATGCCGCCTTTATGCTCCTCCCTCGCTGCTTTATCACTGAATTGGGTTTTAAATATCAATAGCAGCAGTGAATTATAGGGGGGAAATGAACAGGAATATTAAGTCCATGGCCCATTTCCAACTCAATACAGCAAAATGGAGTTGGAGTGAAGAGTTGGACAACATTTTAATCCACAATGAAACAGATTTTTGTAATCAGAGCAACATTTCAGACTCAGCAGCTTCTAAGATATGCTATTAGATTTAAGCAGACACATCACAGACTTTTTGTCAGGATTTTAAACACACTAACATTATGATGCGATTAAAGATATTGTTCTGAGGAATACTGAACCATCAAGCAGGCTCACAATAACACAAGCATAAAAAAAAACATATATATTAAAGCAATGTCTTGTATTTATTTCTACCTTTTATATAGTCCAATAATGAACGTAAAAAAAAATGAAATGATGTTTTTCTAAATGCATAATATATATTACATGCACTTACCCCTACTGAATACTCATGTTTTGTTTAAATAAAGAAGACATACGAGTTGGGACAAAGATACATAAAGTTTGACAACAAATACATAAACCAACTAATTAAAGCTTGTTAGTGATGGAAAATCTGTTTCGTGACACTCTTGTTTACTGCCTCAGTTTTGATTGATGTTTATTCCGGCATCATCTTTGGAGTAGCTGAATCATAGTTAAACACAGGGCTGTCATTTTTTATTTGAAATTCAAACTGTCGCTCAAGTGTGGAAAAAAAAAAAAAACAACATATTCAATCAGTGTTCAAATTCTAAACTAACAAGTCATCTGCGAAATAATGAAAGTAATGATGGAAGTACAATAATAGTAATAATATGTTAGCTTCAGTGAAACATTACTACCTCTAAATAAAAAAAGTGCTGGTACTTTTTACCCATTGTGATCAGTGTAAGCAGATAGTCCTGCAGAGATTCACCTTCCAGATGGTTATGACAGCCTCTTTGTTGCCTGAGAGACAAAACTTGGGATAAAAAAGACCCAAAGGCACTTACTGCAAGGTAGCAGTTGACCCGCAAGTCTGCCTGCTTTTATTACCAACTTTGAAGAAACAGAGCGAGATGCTGCAGAACATTTTCTTTTCTTCCAACTTCAATACAAAGCTGCAGAGGTCAGAGCACCATAGTGTGGCGCCGCCCTTTGCAGATGGAGGTGTTCAGGAAATGTACAAACTCATGTTTAACACAGAATCTCCAACATGAGCTGATTGTACTGGATCATTATTGTCACTGAAAGAAATTAAAATCTTTGAGCAGTGCTGTCAGCTCGTGCAGAAAGTTTTTTTAAAAGAAAAACCCAGAAGCAATCATCAGGATGTAACCGTGTTGTAAATAGGTGGCTGCTGAGCTGTTTATTACAGTACTGATGGGAACAGCTTGAACAGACAACACACTGAGCACTGAACGTCACAGCCTCACAAACAGTGCTGCGCTCACTTGTTAAACTGAACTGCAGGTGAATGGTGAAAATCAGTGAGCAAATCTACAAATGGGACAAAGCAATTAAAATTAGCAGAGGGATTCGTGAATTTCCAACTGAAAACCCTGTGTCACGGACTGAGGGAGTGAGTGAGTTGGAGATGGAAATTACAAATCTTTCAGTCCATTTAAATAATTTTGCTTTGTGCAGTCCAAAGATTGACTGAGTGTGTAGTAAGAGACCACCAAGCATAATGCTGTGACATTACAGAGCTCAGTTTAGTACAAAACTAAGGCTTCATAAGCACTGTTTGAAAGGTCCACGGCTCAAAAACCTCTCACTGCAAAGGGACTGTCGCATCAACAGTGTTTCTGTGTCAGTCGGCTTTTAGCAAGGAAGCGTAATACTGTCTGTCATGGCTGAGCTGACATTTCCATCTCCCTTTGTATGAGCAGGTAAAAGACCTGGCTAAGATTTATCTTTTTCAGGAGAAATTTCGGCCTAAAATGGACACAATGAAACACAAACAGCCCTAACTGACTAGTTCAAGTGTAACGGCTACAACTGCAGAACATTGTGAGGTCATCCTTTTCTTTTTTTGTACACATGTATCTACACAGGTTAGGAAAACCCAGCTCAGGGCACCCAGAAAGTGACGGGAACATTAACACAGAAACCTGCTGATGTTGATGAGTTTAATGTAAGAAAAATTCAAAATGTTGTTCCTTCAGGTGCTGATCACCTCCCAAACAATCTCAAATCATTGCAGAGTATGTCCCCAGTACCTTTGAGGAAGTAACCCCCATGTAGAAAACAAAGTATTAACATAGTAGTGACATTATTAAATATACCAGGTCAGAGGTTCAGTGTGTCAAACATAAGACCCTTTCTGAAAGTGAGACTAATCTGCTCTAAAGGTTTTCAGGTCTCCTTGTTTTTAGCACATTAAGATTACATGCGGCTGTGTTCAGTGGCTGGTACAGTTCTTCTCTAAACTTAGTTCTCCAAACAAAACAAGGATTAACTCACAGGTCAGGCTGAGCCAACAATCCACACACTTTCAGTACAGTTCAGTTTCATTCACTCAGCCTCTGTTATTACGCCCTGAAGTGAGTAATAAAGACATTTTCCACATTAAAAGAGCTTAAAATCAAAGTGCATGCTGTGTTTTAAATCTGTCATGGGACTACTGCGAGTCTAACATGAGTGATGCCCAAAGGCTTCAAGTGGATAACTTTACCCACTTTTACTTTGACACTTGACAAACATGGATGTAATCTAAAGGATCCAGAGCCTTACCTTTGTACGAGGATGGTAGAAGTCCCTGAGCCGTCCCCCCACAGCGCGCTAATATCTCAAACACCCCTGCTGAGCATCCACTCAGAGCTGGTGTGTAGAGAAATGAGTCTGTGCTGCGGGTTGAAGGAGACGTTATCCAGTTGAGTGTGCTGCTCAGGGAATGAGTGAGGCAGCGGAGAGAGGGAGGGAGGGAGGGAGAGCAAGAGAGGAAGAAGGAGGGAGGCAGGGAGGGAGGAAGAGGAGGCAGATGGGAGGTGATAGTACTGGATTGTTTTTGATTACATGACAGTGATAAGAAAAACGTTGGGGGACACGTGCCTTATGAAGGGTTGAGGTGGGTTGTGATAGGTGCCTGTGTGCAGCTGAGGGGTCACCAGGATATTGGATGTGTTACAGTGAGCATCAATTTGTTTTTCTCACTGTGGAGGGTCCCCAGCTGCCGAGCAGAAAAATCTGGAAGGTTTGCAGGGAGATAAGACAAACATGTTCTCAAAGCGCTCGGCTGATGGATAATCCAGCAACGCAAACCTATTTTTTGCTCTTTTTATTATCAGGGCAGCCGTAAAGGGGCAGATCTGTGGCCGTCTGTGTCCACTGGTGTCCAGGAAAGCGAGTCTTCAGGGAGATCTCAGATGCCCATGCAGTGCCTAGTGGGGATCTGAACCTTTGGCCTGGTGTCAGATTGAAATGGCACAGCGCCAAGGCTCATTATCAGCCTGATTAACCACACTAATTAGCTGATAATAACGAGAGAGTGGGAACCACGACGGGGTTTGGCTGATGTCCCTCGACACCCAGTCTCTCAGGTGCCGTTGCTACACAAGACAAGAGAGCGAGCACGTTTACCGATGTGGTTTAAGCCGAACAAAGAACAAATGTTGAAGACGCACCAAAATGCTTATTGCTCACATTCAACGTTGTTTAAATTTAGAGAGCAATCTCACGCAGATGTTTGTAAGTGAAGAAGCTGCAGCCATTTAACAACAACATGACTGATGGAGTGCAGCACAGCGGGAAGTCGAGATTTGCAACTGAGTTAATAATTTATTCATAGATTTTATTTAGCAGAGAAAATGTTTCCTCTCGTATATTCATCCTGATAAGTGTTTCTGCAAGAGGGCAATTAATTTATTTCAGTGTTGATCTTGAATTTGTTAATCAGGGTCACAGATGTTAGAAAGTTGATTACAGTTATTCAAAGTAGGCAAAATACCTGACATATATTTGTGAATACTCCAATGCATTGCCTCTGATATCTGAATTTGACAAGCTTCACTGAAAGATTAATCACTAATATTTCTTGCAACCTGTGATAACCCCTCTGGGTAAATAGTACATATATGTAGGTCGGGTGGTATGTATTGTGTAGATATTCCTAAAGGGTTAGGATTTAAATTTATTGACACATGTGAGCACTGTCTTGAATACCTGGATTATTCCTGCGGGCGAGCGCTGAGATTTACTTCTTCCCCACAGAAAAGGCCACAGAGAGAACATGTAATCAGGCGTAAAAGTGTTAGGTCATCTTTCTGTCCCTCTGAACCATGAAGTCATCCCACGAGCACTGAGGTAAGTACTCTGGAAACAGGCGACTCATACATCCGCCCGACTGAGTGTTACAAAGAGCCGTGAAATTACTTTTGATGTAGATAAAAGTAACATTTGTGCTTCTGAATATCTTAGGAGAAAGCTGCTTTATCTTCAGCCCCTCAGCTACTGAGAGATACATCTGTTCTGACTAATGTGCTTCTCATAATTTGATCCTGAATTCAGAGTAAACAAATAGAAAGGGTTGGTTATTTCTGTTGGCCTTGCTTCTTTTTTTTTGTTTTTTTAAAATCCCCTCTTTCTATTCTGAATTATGCTGTGCTGGTAGGATTTCCAGGAGTCACAACCTTTTGCTTTTTGTGTTTGTTTTCTGCAGCATTGTCCTTTTAAACATGCTGTTTTTCCCCAACATCAAAATATTTACTTTGCATTGCATTTTCCGCTGTTATATACTTGAGTTCAGACTATATGCTCGTTTTTAAAAAATTTTTTCACAAGAGTCTAATTATGCATAAATAGGGAACCTCAAATTCGATTATTGGAGATTTATTCGCTCTAAGGCCGTCTGTTCTCACACAGGCCATAAACAAATACCGGACTGTCTCAGTGATTAGTGGATCTGAAAAACAAGCTTGAAAGCTTTTTAATTAGCCTGTTGTTGATGAATGCTACTGTAAGTATTTGATGGAGAAGGCTGTTCAACTTTGCTAAAAGCTTGAGGCAGAACATGTGCGCTCAGAAACTCTCCGAGTAAAAAGAGCATGAAGGATGCTGTTGTTGTGCAATGACAAGTTTACATATTTTGACAAAAAAAAGAGTCTCCCAACTCAAAATGGTAGTAAATTATGGGTTGCATACCATGGACCAAAATGGTAACATTTGTATCTTTGGGTGCAACAAGCGACCTCCCCATGGAGAACACCATGTTCTCTCTGGAGACACTTTAATCAACAAGCAACATATAGTTTTTTTAATTATTATTTCTGCGGTTTGTGTTGGTGCCTGAAATGACTTTTTTTAGAGCTTGCTGTGGGACAATAGTAGCAATCACAGCTTTACATTCTCTGTCTACCTCTTCTGCCTTGTGTTAAATATAGTAGGATTATTCCAGCAGTCAGCATTAACCAGAGTATTTAAGTTTTTAATTGCAGCTCTTAAGGCCGTGCCATTTGCCAAGAATCGTGTGAGCCGATGAGGTGATGCTATCGTATATTTATCTCTTCTTACAAAACAGTACTGTAGTCTCTTGGTTATAAAAAGGATGATTTGCTGGAAGAGGCAGGGCCTAGATGAAATAGTAGCATTGATTCTTGTTAGTCACAGGTGGCTGCCGGGGCCGTCCGTCTGTCCGACATGACAGTGTTCGTCGTTCTGCGCAGTCTTTGTCAGTTCGGTGGCATTCAGCTAGATTCATTGGCTTCCCTCGGCCTGAAACAAAGGCTGTGATTAACTGGTGTGTTCCTGCTCTGTTGATTTACTGCATGTGTTTAATAGGCCTCAGAGAAGGCACGCAGGCCATTAAGCACAGCGCTGACATAAAAGCCCCAAAATGAGGTCCTGCTGCCGACTAACTCGTTTAAACCAAAACGTGTGAAGCAAACATGGTCTCTGTCCCCGGCTCACAAATCTGTGTTCCTTAGATCAACGTTTCCAGGTGTAACGTGTTGAAATACGAGGGACCACAACATGTCTCCCTTTCACTCCGAAGACAAAACGTAAGCACGGCAGAGCATAATCACTTTAGGCGTAAATTCTTTAAAGAAGAGAGATAAACAGGACATTTAAAAACAAAGAGTAATCTATGTTCACACGGCCTGTTATCTCAGGGTACATCAGTGTTGTTTTCTCTCTGCATATATGCTCATCACTCTGCGTTGACTTGCAAAGATATTAAAAACATATTACAGATCGAGCGTAGTTTGGTTTTCTGTGAAGCATTTCCTTGGTTTGGCCTTTGTCTCTAACAGGTGACTGAGGGGTGAAGTGAATAACATTGATGACTTTGTTACAGTGGCATCTGTCAGTGGATGGGATATATCTGGCTGCAGGTGAACATTGTTTCCTAGAAAGTGATGTGTTGGTAGCAGGAAAAATTTCCAATTTTAAAGCCGTGTTCACACCAAATGCAAACAAAATTTCTTGTGTGGGGTGATTGCACAATAAGACAATGCAAAAACACAAACAGACACTCATGCTAGTTGGAAGAGATTTTACTTTAGTGAAAAATTCACCCCACGTGGTATCACATGGATCAGAAAACCAATCAGTGCTGAGAATCCTCGATGTCACAGAGCAGCAGAAATTGAGGAAAAGCTTATCGTCGATGTTTGTCACCATCCAACTTGGATGGGGATAAAACCAAGAAGCAAAGAGCTTCTGCTGTTTCTGGGACTTCCCCAACAAGTAAAAGGCAGTAATATTAGTGATCTTGTTCATTGTTCATGGCAGAAGTGGTGGTCGTTGCAGCGGTAGAGGAGGACTCCTATTGGCTCTTGAGGCTGAACACCGGTCATATCCATGCACATAAATGAAATGCAAAAATACGCTTCACGTTTGGTTTGACCACAGCAAAAGAAAGCTGGTTTAACAGATGTCAAAATGTGGTGGCTGGACAACTGGGTCGGAGCATCTCCAAAGCTGGAGCTCTTGTGAGATGTTCTGCAGTGATCAATTTCTACCAAAAGATCATTCACACTAACACATCCAGCCACACGCTCAGGTCCTCTTCTTCCATCTAACTTTCATCTAACTCACCCTCCCACCTGCTTTGTCCACCATGGGGTCGAATGCCTTTAGCCACTCGGCCCCTGACCTCTGCAACTCTCTGCCTCAGGTCACCAGAAACTCCCTCACCTCCTCCAAACCCCCCGTTTCAGACAGACATTTCCCTTTAATCTTTGCACTGGAAGGACTGCACTGTTGCACTTTATTGCTGTTTTACTGCTCTGCACTATTTTGACTGTTATGTCTTACATTTTATTGATTGTTTTTACTCGGTGACCTTGAGTGTCCTGAAAGGCGCCTATAAATAAAATGTGTTGTTACTATTATTATTAAAAGTGGTCAAAGGAAGAAAAAACAGTGACCTCCTTACAGGGTCATAGGCAGCCAAGGTTCATTGGTGTGCGTGGGGAGTGAAGTCCGGCCTGTGTGGTCTGATTCAAGCTACCTTTGCTCAAATAGCTGAAAAAGCTCATGTTGGAGCACACAGTGCAGCACAGTGTGTTGAGAGTGGGGCTGTGTAGCCACAGACTGGTCAGGGTGTTCATACTGACCTCTGTCCCCCACTTATCTGAGGAAGACATGGCATCAGGAGACACTATGGGAAGAAGACCAACCAGCAGAAATGATGTGATGCTTTGATGCTTTGATGCTTGTTGATACATGTACTATCTACCTTGTACACCCTAAACACCCATATAGCACCATCATGAAAACAGTATGATGCTCCTTGCACGCTGCAAAAATGGTTGAGGGATGGTTTTGTCCAGATCTCAGTCCAATCAAGCATCTGTAGGATAGGCTGGAGAAACAAGCCCAATCCATAAAGGCCCCACCCTGCCAGTGATAATGCTATGGTATATGTGTATATTCACTATTAAACCAAACAAACCTAACTTTAGGCTGACAACCAGTCAGACGTCCTTGTTAACATTTTACATATTGTCATACGTTTTGAGCTACCACATGTATAATAGCTATAGCTTCTAGTTACTTGGAGATGCGGAGGTGCTACTTCCACTTTGTATTTGTTTGTAACTTGGTGTCCATGTTTGAGATTGCCATTCACTCACAATTGTGTGTAGACTTCACCCTCACGGACAGCTGTACATGTACATTTGTCGACTGAAGCTGAAGCTGCACAGAAGACATAGCTAGCCAACGATTATTACTCATCAGCAAGAACACCAGCTCACCGTCTGGCCTGCGACCTTTTATTATGTAAAGCTCTCGGCAGCGTTTTAGCTTCCTCCATAAACATCCTCTGTGGTTTCTTGCCATGATGTCTATAGTAATATTAATTTCTCTAACAGCCAGTATCTGGTGGCATGTCTTCTGGTTATTCTTGAGGGAGGTTGTACCCGATCAACCAAGTTTCAAAGAGACAGAATAGATGTCCAGTGGGAATAAAAGATATAGCTACATCATGCTGCTTTAAACTTGTAAAAGCGGATTTATTTTGGCCTTTTGATGGTAGCAGAAATAAGATGTGACCACAAATCAGACATGTAATGAGATTTTGCTTGATATGGTAAACATGTAAGCAAACAGTTGCTATGCTGCTGCTGCTTTATTCTGTTGGTTTTTGTTTGTTTGTTTTTTGATCTCCACAGACTGTTTCACACTGTAATTTGTTATGATAAAAATGTTTGGTGATCGCTTCTTGTATTAAGGATCCATAAGCCCACTTCCCTCTCATCAAACATCGAGCTGAAGGTTCTGTTTCATTGATGTTTAAATCATCACATCGACTCAACTGAATCAGCGTCTTTGATCACTGAAAGGTGAAGTGAGAAAAAAGCCCTTCAGTCGAGGGTCTTTTCCTCTTCATCTGTCCCTCAGGTTGTAGCAGCTAGGACAGCATCGTGGCAGGTCTAATCCTCCTTATCTTAATGGCATCCAGCACTATCGCAAGAGCGGTGGGGACAATTGACCCTTTCCCTTACTTTATCAGCAAGAACCACTTCCCTCTCCAATCCTGTTGGTCACCCTCGCTGTCAGACGCCCTGCTCTCTCTCCAGCCACTGCTCTTTCACTCTCTGAAATTACCATCCGCTCTTGTGCTTTGTCACAATCACAGGTTTATTTATGTGGAGATGACTGTTTCCAGGAAAATATCAAAAAGCTTGCTGTTGAAAAAGACAAATGGCCTGTGTTTTTGAAAGAACAGAACACACACACTCACATACCACACACAGCGCACACAGCATGGATGTGTACCTTGGCTTCGGGTTATTTTCCTTTGCCTTCTCATATTCCCACTGTGACGAGGGCCACTCTGCAACAGAGGAGTCAAGAGAGACTTTTCAGATCAGATAAATGTGTAGATAGCTGCAAGCAGCGGACCATGTGGTAATACCACGTTTTTTCTTTTTCTTTTTTTCAAAGCCCTCACACAGTCTGGTTTGTATAACCACAAACTCTTGTTTCCCTGGACAATTGCTCAACTCAAGTGTAGAAGTGCAGAAATTATGTTTTAACAGGGACACTTTTCAAAGTCACATCAAACTTTTATACCGCACGGACAATGGAACTTGGAGAGTTTTATTTTAAAACAATATTTACTCAGAGGGATCCTGACTTGAGGTAAATAAAACTAAAAGCAGAGCCTAACTAAAATTTCCCAGCTGTATCCCTCAGTGTGTCCTTATCTTTTCCCTTGACTCATGGGTAGCTGAGCTGTTTGTGAATCATTTTATTCTTTACTGAAAAACTCAACATACAGAAGAATTTAATTCATTTTAATTAATTCAATTAATGAAATGTAACTATTTCTGTAAAATAAGTATTGATGATTTAGATATTATTTGATCCAAATCCTTCATTTATTCAGTTACTGTACTGATCAGCAGTTAGATTATGTTGTGTTGGTTCAGTGCTGCATTATGCTGCTATTTGTTGTTATGTCTCATCCACTTCAGCATAATTAATCTTAATTGTCCTTACATCTTTGGGGCATTTAAAGCAAACACTTTTTATTGTAATGTCAGTTATTTACATTTTAAAAAACAATTACCAGTGTTGTAAATGGAGCCACAACAATGTCCTGACTGAGACCTGAGAGCCAAACTGGATCATGTGGGAGAACTGAGTGATAATCTCACCTGTAGTTTCAAGTTATATTGCCTAGCAACTGATTAGCATAGTTTAGCACAAAGACTGGCCTCAGAGGGACACAGCAAGTCTGGCTCTGTCCAAAAGTAACAAAATCTGCCTTGTTACGAGTTTTAAAGCGTGTTAATGTTCATGTTGTATTTTGTTTGGAAAATCGCAGTTCACCTTTTAGGGAGGTCATGTGGCAGATTCGTATTACTGTGTACATATTTTATTACATTACCTACAGTGGAAGTGCACTATGTTGGGAGTGCACAGACATGTCTTTACTGAACAATAAGCAGACTTTGTGGAATACTTGTTTTAATTAATTTATTTATTTCAATTTGTGGTCATTTTATGGATAATTTTCTATGTTGACTGACAGAGATCCCTGCAGGTAGCCAAATGACTTGGGACAATATAATGTGTTAATCGCCATTGATGTTGTAGCCAACATCTGACTAAGCTATTCAGAATTATTTAATATTGTTCTGCTGAGCTACAGCTTTTCGAAAGGTCATCTACTTAGACTACAGACCAGACCTTTGTTCTCCTCCAGCAACAGTTTGTTGTTGCCATTGTTGTTGTTTAGAAAATGAGGATCATTAGCCACAGGTACACTATTACAACTAAACACTGCACAAGACATATTCCTCTTAGACACATCAAGATAAACACAAACCATTCATTGCATTATTTCACCTGTTTTCTAATGGCTGTACCACCTTTGTCCTAAATGCAACATAATAATGACATCAGAATAATTTTTCATGGGTGATTTTCTTGTTGTTTAGCAGGAAAACAAGTAATTTCACTTTTCTTTTGTTTTTGTTGTCGATGTGTCCAATATCTGTGCCTAATGAACGATGAAGCGCTCTGGCGGCAGGCAGTAATTGCTTGGAGCCCAACAGTGGGGGTGTAATTAGAGAGACAGGGAGGAGTATATGACTTCATGACTGGCACCGTTTAATGATAATGGGGTGCAACTCCACACTACTGTGGTCAGCTAATCATACTGGACTGGCCTGGACGGCTCTCAATGCAAACGAGCCGTGACTTGAATACTGAGCAGCAGCTCGCCCACGCAGTTCCACACCATTCACTCCACAGGGGATCAGGCATATGATTATGGCTGTGACCCTGCAACACCTGCAACACTGTCATTACTGCCACCACGGATGGACAGGTTTAACGTAAATAAACTAATGTCATAAAGCCACCTCGCAGAAGATGAACACGCACCACTGTGGACACTTTACTTTCACAGGTTGTCCTTTGAGACTGAGAAGACAATATGTTGGTCCATCAACATATATTTAATGAAAGAAAGAGAAGAGCTGATAATATTACAGCAAACAAATACAAATGGGAAAGTTTTGGCAGGGATACTAAGTGTAACTGATAACTTATTTTTCGCAGCATTAAAGAATGAAGTTGGCAGTATTTTGTGTTTATGACAAGCCAACCAATTAACAGATCCCAACAATCATCTGTTAGTTGTTGGCATTGCTAAAGATGTAAATATATATTTTTTAAAAAATGTTTGACAAAAACATCTTCATGGATACGATACAATTTTTGACAAAAGAAGTCAGCGAGCTTATGGCAAGCAAACCAATTCAGATCAAAATCATTATGTTATTTTTTTGTTATAGCTTAATATAAAAAAAAAATTAATAAAATTTTTTTATCTATACATACATTTTTTAGATAATATTTGACGCAAGAAATGATATCTCTGAATGCAAACCTCTGATTAAATATTTTCAACTTCTACAGTCACATGTACAGAATGTGCTGATTTGTAATCGTTTGTTAACCCACTGAAAAGTAGTATCACAAACTGCACTGAAAAAGGAAACAAACTGCAGTGTGCAGTTTGTCTGTTATATCAGCTCATCTTTGTAGACAGTGTACTGTCTGTGCAGAAGAGTGTCATGGGGTGTATACACATCCTGAACTCCTGAAAAATAAAATGAAAAACTCACCAAGACAAACAGACAGAAGAGAGCAACTACAGAGATAAATAATAAAGATTAGGATCTCAAGTAAAGCTCACAGCCTAGGTCTTACTAGGTCTTGTCCATTTTGCAGTTTTGTATGAACACTTCTCTACACCTAATAAGGTTTTTTGGGGGGAGCATCTTGAGTTTTTGTTTAAAATACAATATTCAACCATTTTGGGTCATTACTGCATTTTCCAACTCTGGTCCTCGGGACCCCATGTGTCCCTCTTCCAACACACCTGATTCAAATGACCAGCTCATCATCAAGCTCTGCAGCAGCCTGATAACGATCCTTGTCATTTGAATCAGGTGTGTTGGAAGAGGGACACATCTAAAACATGCAGGATAGCGGCCCTCGAGGACCAGGATTGAGTACCTCTGGAATAAGGGGTCCTAAGGACTGGAGTAGAAAAACCCTGCATTGTTTTGTTGTGATCAACTTTTCTGTGTTCTCAAAAACCCCCATTGTCAAAGTCTTCATGGATTCATTCAATGTGTTGTTACCAGGGTTTACAAGTTAAATAAATTTACTCCACCCTGAAAAACTCAGACAGTAATTAATCATCAGTAACAATAAAACTACAATATTATAATGTTTTAAAACATTTAAAATGGCCTGTGGGATTCTGCCTAAAGGGTACA
>OOFC01025891.1:0-11021 GCA_900323345.1 Pseudochromis fuscus | reverse complement strand
GGAAATTAGCTTGTGAAGAAATAAGGAGATTATAACTACTTTTATATTTGTCAGCAGCCACTTACTGCAACAATAAACATAAGTCAGCTAGCGTGGTAAGACAATTTGCCTACTTCTTGCTATTAACAGTGAATTGTATTCATCTTTTTACTGGAAATAATAACTTTGTTTGCGGCTAGCAGCTTCCTTCTAAGCTAGCTTACCTTTTAATTCCGAGCAGCGGCAGGTCTGCACATGCGTCTTTGGATTGCTGTAATTATGCCACAGTTTGCGCATTGAAAAAAAAATTCCAATGGTTCCCGAGAGCTGAGATGTTGCACTTTACCGTGAGTATGGTGTCATTACGGTAATTTCACTAGCCCGTCTCCCAGAAGCCGGCTAAACAGCTGATTAACTGTATACTACCTGTTGTAAGAGTGCGATAACAGCGACGATGAAACAAGAAGAGCAGAAAAACACAAGAACGGATTTTTACTGAAGAAAAACACTGCAACTGCACATGAATATTAGATTTTGCATGTTAAATTTGAAATCAAAATAAGCATTTAAAGTCCAGGTGGAAATTTGGAGGCTCAGGTGTTAAAGGGTTAATAAGCACGTATGACAGTGGCGTCAGTCTTCTCACATGCTACTCTTCACCACAAAGCAAATTAGCAGACAAAACAAAACAGAGCAAGACCTTCTGTTTTGAATACTGCAGTGCGTCCGCCATGTTCTCTGAAAGCATTAAGTTCTGAGTTCAAGAGTTCAGGGGCTAATGTTACTAATCCTGTCAGTTGGTGAAATGTACACTGGAAACGTGAGGAAAGCAGCACAGCATTATGTATATACAGTATGGGCAGATTGAAGGTCCGAAATGATCTATTTGTGTCACTTATGTGAAAAAGGTATGGGTGAGAGCAGGTGTGTACGCTGCATGTCCACGTGGAAAAACTGTATATATATGACAGGAGAAGGGCAGCTACTATGTACAAGGCGCGACAGAACATGATATTGGCAACGAGGCAGTAGGAGTGGACTCCAGGAATGGAAATCTACACTAGTGGGGCATGCTGGTCTGTGGGTCATACAACCATAGAAGGGCATAGTAGAGGCAAAGGGCCGTCATACCAACCCAGCACATGCACATACATCTATGTGGGTGTGTGCGTCTGTGGTGGTGGTGGTGGTGGTGGAGTGGGGGTGGTAGTGCCAGCTGGGCAGCTTAAAAATAGTGCAAGTGGAGGATTGCAACTGCACGGGACTCTAGGAACACATGACCGCCAGTCCAGTTGTAATTCACAGCAGATTTCTCTCAGCTTTGTGATGACTGACGAGACAAAGAGAGGAGGATGATTAAATTGAGCTGTGTCGTAGGGCTGTATCTCAGCTGTCTGCCTTTAATCCACGAGACGCTAGAAGAAGCAGAGGGAGTGTGCTTCTCCTTTGTAGGTCACGGCAGTGTTGGATGTCAGGTAGGTCTGTGTTACAGGTGTCACCAGGCCAGTAAGCTGAACAATATGGAGTGGTGAAGTTAGCAGAGCAGACATGCAGGGGCAGTGGGCCAGTAGGTTGAGTATAGAACGTGAAACGTGATGGGGATCAGACTGGTAGGATTAAAGAGCACTGGACTGACCTCTGCTAATGCACAGAACACAGGGAGGGGATGAAGAACGAAGGGGAGGCTGCAGAAACAGCTGCTCGTGAAAGAGTACTGCGTCCCCCCCCCTCCTCTAAGCACAACACTAGTGCACATACTGTGTATTGATACATGTGCACAAACGTGCATCACCACAAAGCACACATTAAAGATACATACACAAGATAAACTCCAAGACTGATTTAAATTGGAGGATAATCTCATGCACAAAGTGGCTCTTTCACCTCACGTAATCTCAGTTTGGATTAAGATGGATTATTGGATTACAAGGGCCTCCCTGGGGAGAGAGAGGCTGGCAGACAAATACAATATATATATGTATATGTGTCTAGATATTATTATCAGTAAAAATCATCATTAAAAACATATCAGCTGCAAACCATTTTATCTCATTTTCCATGTACACATGATCAGTATACTGTGTATAATATCTTTTTCTAATGACTTTGGGACTTTTGCTGGGTAAGTTATTGCTATTTCCTCCTATTTTACCTCTACCTGTCTTATTCAAGTGGAGTCTTGAATCTTCCTTTGCTTACTTGCTTTCTTAGCACAGACTATATTGATGCCACTTTCTTTTTTGTACAGTAAATATAAAGTTACTATCAACAACTGCCCATGCACTAACACCTCTAAAACTCACTAGTTAAAAAGTCAGATATAAGACATATATCAGTGGTGTTGATCTTTTCATCCATGCAGTAAGTTGTGTTACTTCTGTGTTTATCAGCACATTTAACCTTCAAGACATTCTGTTGATGTAAAAAGGATGAATACCCACCTCCTCAAGCCATAGCTAACAGTCAAAGAAAGCTTCATAACATTAAACTAACACTACAAAATCTCTTATTTGACATTTTGCTTTATTTAAGAATCATATTATTTGACCTTTCTAACCTCCAATAAATGTTTCTGATGTGTTTACCTCTTTTTTGGAGTTTTTGGGCCAGTTTACAGATATTCTTCAGTTTCATTGTTGCTTTCTTTAAATCCCACCAAAGATCTTCAATAGGATCCACCTGATCCAACTTTTTCTTCTCATATTAGCCTTTTGCCATTTTTGTAGTGGATGTAGAGGTGACCCATTGGTCCAAACCTTTCTAGTTTAGTCCCATCACTCCGTAAAACAGATTTCTCCAGATTGATCCAAATGTTTTTTTGCATATTTAAATGAGCTTTTAGGGATTTTTTGGTCAAATGAGAACAGCAATGTTTCTGGGACTGAAACTGATAATATGGCTCCTCTCCCCTTTTTGTTTTTATGTCTTATATATCATCATGTAAATAAAAAAAGAACAATATTTGACAGGGATTCATTTTTGGTATGTAACACAACTTACACATACTCAACTAATAATAAAAAAATCTACATTAGCAGAAACCTTATTACTTAGGAAGACTGAATATTTTTGATGATGCAGCTGCAAGATTGTGCTTTATAGTTGTGAGGTTTTTAGACCAAAAGACCTTTTAATGTGTTTGTCAGCAAACCCATTCATTCTTTGTGTTTCTACCATGATACAAACTAAGCACACACAAAGCATGACAACAGTGGAGGAAACAGTGAACCATAAGTGCCAGGTGTTAATGAACAATATAGACTCTGCAAACTGAGGAAGGAAAGATGTCTGTCCTCTTTGAATGTCGACTTTAGCAGACAAGTTGAAGCATAAACACACAGTGTGACCTTGATGTCAATCTTTCAAGGGCAAATAGAACTGAAGATATTGTATATACAGTAATTTTACACACACACACGCATTGAGGACTGTTCACTACACATTCATGTCCCTGAGCTAACTCATAAGATAAGGCCCGATCACCTTCTAGGCCATCATCACAGCGATTCGGCTGAGTTTGTGTGACTGTGTGCTCGAGTGCCTAAACAGAGACATTCAACTGTCTCTGTGACTGAGTGAGTGTGAGAGTGCGTCTCCTCTCCAGGACTGGGTCAGTGGCCTGGAGTGAATCATGGAGAGACAAAGCCACACAACACTGTTGTGTCTGCTTAGAAGCCGGTCTTGTGCCAAAGCAGCAATAACTGCAGAGACTCTCTCTGTGCAGGATAACTGGAGCATCCGGGTCAGCAGAATCAGACCTGTGTGTATCTGTGTGTGTGCGCAAATTTGAGAGAGAAATAAGAGACGGAAAGCGCTACAAGTATGTCAGTGAAAGGGAGAAGGGGGTGTAAGTGTGTATGTGTGTGGTTGTTTGTTAGCGGGATTCAAATAAAATTAGGGCATTCTTTACAGCTGAGTAGGGGAAAAAAGGAGCTGGCAACAGAAATAGGCTAAATAATCATCTCCTGTCATCAAACAGTCTCTTGTTTACTGGTGGGCCAGAGGGGGGACAGGAATGTCCGTGTGACTAAAACGTGAGAGCAACTGCTCACACATCAACTAACAAGTTGTTGTCCCACTAACCTCGAAAGGAAGAAAGAAAGAACTTACACGTGATGTTTCTAGTCTATTTAACCAATTTTCAATTTCAATTTTCAAGTTTTCTGTTTGTTTGAAGGTCACTTCCTCATCTTTATCTTGTGTTTTTTTTTACTCACCCATAACTTTCCCCTTAGAGAACCAGGGTGGATTTCAAAAGGCCGGCATATACAACCACTGAGGGCTGTCATGGCTGTGCAGGGACCTGTGTGGTTCAGTCTCTGTTCATAGATGAAAGGGGGATTCCAGTAGTGGTCACATGCCTTCTGCAGGGCTATAGAGGAGGCCAACCATTTCATGGATGACAAGCCATACATGGTTTTCCTTTGTGTGTGAATATGTGTGCATATTTCTCTGGTATTGTGTAACCTGTGCACGACGCGTGCCTTTTCATGTTTAGTCGCACGTCTACAGGTTTTTGTGTGTGTGTGTATGCGCGAGTACTTGTGTGTGCGTCGGGGGGGTAATGTTAGCTCTTAGCCCTCAAGGCTTTTAAGTGGAATGCACCACCAGGCAAATGTGCTTCATGAGAATAATGTGAATAAACTACAATTGTGCTTAAACATGTATGAGCTGCATTAATAAATTATATGTCACTCCTGTAGCACACCACTCTCTCTCACACACACACACAGAATACCACCATCATCTCCTGGACGCTGTGAAATGCTTCCACATCCAGAGGTCTGTCCTGCAGCACCGAGATTAAAATGACTTTGCACGCTCTGTATCGCTCCATCACAAGACTGCATCACCTTGGAGCTGATAGCGTCCACGGCTCGTCTCCGCCTGGTGTTTTTACGACCTAGTATATGTGAAGATGAGAGGGAGAGAAGAGAGGAGGGGGGGGGGTAAAGAAAGAGTGAGCTTACTTAGCCTCTGTTCCTTAAAGCTTTTGCAATTTTGTTAACAATAAAGTTCTCGAATCTTAAATCTTGCCTCTGGGGGAGTGAACAGTGGTCCCAATGAGACCGGAACAGAGAAGCCGCCTCTATTGTTCTCAGGGAGTTTTATCATGCTTCACTGAGGTAAACCAGGTCAGGAGCAAATCACAGCACAAATAGGCTGAGAAGTAAACAGGCTGACAGACAGACGGACTGACTGATAGATAAAGTTTCTAGTTTCTAAGTTGTACAGATCCCTTTTTAAGGCTAAGTTAAGACAGACAGTAAACAAATGTATTGCAGTGGTTGAAGGATGCCGATAAAACAGGGTAAAATGAGATCATATGTAAATATAGGCTCTTGGTGCTCTACATAGCAATTAGAGAGATGGAGAGACAAAGAAAAAAAATGAGTAAGAGTGAGTGACAGAGGGATCATAAGAGGGCATCATGAGGGGTGTGTGTGTGTGTGTGTGTGTCTGCGTGCATCAGTGGGGTGAGCAGGTTCAGCAGGTCCCATGTTGGGTGGGAGGCTTGCGAGTGCTCAGGTGCTAGAATCCTATATCAGAGCCAGTGCTGACCATGGGTCTATATCAAGAACCGGCTAGGGTTTCAGCCCTGGGTGGAGGATTATTCTGAGAAAGACGGGTTCTGGCCAGCCTGAAATAACTGACCCAAACATGCTGTGACTTCTGCACACTAATGAAGAACGGAGGGAGGTGAAGGAAGTGCGGAGGGAGATTCACCTCCTGCCCCTGAGAGCTCCTTCCAGTCAGGAAGTTAAAAGAAGTGCTGTGAAACAGGAGAGAGTGTCTGGGGAGAGTTCTGGGAAGGGAAGGAGTGGAGAAAAGGAAAATGTCAGCATGCCAAATGGTACAGTTCTGTACACAGGCCATGGTACACATTCCTGATCCTTGTTGACCGGGGTAAACTTTGGGACACTGGTGCATGATCCACCGGGTCTGGACAGAAATCCTCCTCCTGAAATGAGCATTTTGGTCGCTGTGGTACTGAATGCAGAGAAAATGGTTGGGAACATGATACTTTCCTTTAGGCGAACGCTGTAATGAACAGGTCGTCCCAAGTGTCTAGGGAGAAGCTATAAGTACGCTTGGTGCTATGCAAAGTAACTGTAACTGTGGCTTGTGTTAATTCATCAGCACGTAGCTGTCAAAAGCACAGGCAACAGTTTCCAGTTTCAGACTATCTGCCCCTCACACTCTAGTGTGTGCGTGCACTTGTGCACAGGTGTTTAAAAAGGTATACTGCATGTGGTCCATGAGGACACGTGATGTGCTTCTCTTACATAACTGTGGATAATAACAGTGAAATGTATCCAGGTGCAAACCAGACAGAGAGACAGTGTCACTCCTCCCTGCTCCTCCAGCAAAAATCATGTATAGGTTGAGATTTTTGGAAGCTTGTAAAATCCTTATTGCACAATATTTGAAGCTTGAATGTAGTTGCTTGATTACAAGTGTAGAATACCGTATTTTCCCGACTATAAGCCGCTACTTCGTTGAACTTAAACACCGGTGTTTCTCATGTATCGGCGGCACGAAGCTCGTTAGCTTTTTACAAGCTAGCAAGCTCCGTGCCGCCGATACATTTAGCGTCGTCACATCTGACCCGGTCAGAGTGGACCACATGAAACTGTTAGAATAAATTCAATAGCGGCGTATAGACAGGTGCACTCAATAGTCCGGAATATACGGTAATTAATTTAAATTTATTGGCTTTATTTGGCTGTAAAAAAAAAACCCCAGAACAGTTAAATGTCTGGTTTAATTTGCCTCTTCAGTAGTAAAAGTCACAAGAGTGTCAGGTCAGGCAAGTATTATGGCACGTAATATAATCTACTGTGTGGTCTATTTTATATGGTGCTTACATCTGAAACACATTTTATTAGATAATCATTGCATAATGTTACTAAACAACCTAAACTTTATCACTGAAAGGGAACGGAGATCCCCTGAATGTGATCTTGACACAGGCAATTACTGGTGCGTGTCTCTGGCACTTTGACAGCGGTTATTTCCAAGTGCACCATTTCAAGTGGCACTACTTTAGAAAGACACTTTAAAATTATAGATACATATATTAAACTTACACCAGCATTATCTATCCTGCTATCCTACTATCCTGTTTAATGGCATTTTTAGAAAACTTTTGAGGATTAAATTGATCAAGCATTAACAGCCAAGTAGAAATAGTGTGAGTTAGACCTTGGCACAGGCATCCTATTTATACATCACATTACACAAAACTGGTGTGTACTGGGAGGTACTGTACAGCAGATGACACTTTATTAAAACATCTTTATTCTGTCAACTCAGCATTTCCTTTTATATCTAAGGTGTTATTCGCAATAAAACCAAAACATTTTTGATCCAATCTGAGAATATGTGTGTAATTGAGAGTAACCGTACAGGTATCGAGATAAACCAGGCTGAGACAGAGGCCAAAGAACCCAACACATGCATTGTTGGGAAATGAAGTTCCAGACATTTTTCACATTGTTTTCACATTTGGTTCACTACCACACAGCTATGGTATTACCCTGTGTACTGAAGCATTACAGTGGCGAGTGCTGTGCACCATCAAGGGAGCGAAGTTTGATCAGCATAATCCTCCAGCCTAGAGGGAGTCTCTTCAAATCACTGTCACGATTTTCACTGAGATTGAAGAGTGTGAAGCGCTGCCGACTAGAACAACTGGATCTTAGTTCAGCCCTTGACAAACAGTCAATGACAATGCAGCACTGGATTAAAAGTTTAAATGCTTTTTTTTAAACAGTATTTTGAAAATGTGACTTACATGATATTTTACTGAGTGGTGAAAATACATTTTATATACTACTCCTTGCAGATTTAAAAGATTTCCATTGCAGTTATAATATTGTTTAAGGAAATGTTTGACAAAGAAATAATTAAGGCTGCTCTGCCATCTAGTGGTGAAAAAGGGTGCTGCATTAAGATCCAGATGACCTACAGCCAAGGGAGTCAATACAACAGGAAGATACTAAAGTAAGCAAAGGAGAAAAAGTAAAAGCAACAGCATGAGATTACTGTGACCTCCATGATCTCACAGAACTGGAGTCTAAGCATAGATCAGCTGATGTTCTTCCATTCATAGACAGCTTGATGTTATTTTTGTGCTTTCCGCTCTTCCTCCTCTCCTGCGAGACCTACTAACACAAATAATATACAACATACTACTACATAAATAATATACAATGCTGATATTTAAATAATAAACAACAGATTTTTTTAGAACTTGTTATTAGGCCAGAGTTTGTTTTTTTTTAACTTATATTTAGATTAATGTTTTATTACTGTGGAAAACAAGTGCAGTGTCCCTTCCTCTCAATGTTTGTCTGTCCTAATTTGTGTTTACACGTAGTGGTTTATAGGTTCTCCTCCCCATGATTTTAGAGCTACAAAATGCACTACTGCGTTAGCGCAGAGTCATTTTGTTGAAAGGCTTTCGTAATGGGGCGGCAGTGGCTCAGTGGGTTGGGACTTGGGCTGGGAACTGGAGGGTCGTCTGACAAAATACAGAGTGTAGACTGGTGGCTGGAGAGGGGCCGGTCCACCTCCAGGGCACTGCCGAGGTGCCCTTGAGCAAGGGAACCCACCCCCAACAAGTGCTCCCAGCTGCTCCGGGTGCGCTGGATGAATGGTGCCACCCTCACCCTATGCCCTCCCTATGCATGTAACTGGGCCCCTATATGTGTATGGATTGTTTAGGGGGGCTCTGTGTTTGTAAGGTGTTTGTACTGTGTGCAGCATGGACAATGACACTGAAGATTCCTCCTTCTTCTTCTCATGGGCCCAAATTCAGCAGTGATGTAGGTTTTCTATCAGTTGTATTAATTATAAAGCATCCATGACCTTATCCGAGCATTTAAAACAGTGGTCCCCAAAATAAGGGTCAGGACCTAATGGGGGTTGTGAAGACACCATATGAGGGGTGGAAAAGTGACTTTCAAGAAATCAAGTAAAATTTAAATAAATAGACTATATATAAATATGATCTTGACATGAGGACACGAGAGGCAATTACTGGTGCATGTCTGTGGGACTTACACAGTGGTTCATATATTAATGAGTACCCTATACTGCTGTTTGTAAATCAACACATTTTAATAACCACAGTTTTATTTGTGACACAAAAAGGTATGTTTTAACCCTTACATACTGTTCATTACTTGATACCTTCTCATGTTATGATTTGGATCATAATAAGTGTCTATAGCAAATTTTGAACTCCAGATATATTAAGAACCTATCAATAGCCTAGCTGATATTAATAAATGGATGATTAGGATGATGGATGGATGGATGGATGATGTCCTTAATTTATGTTGCAGAGAGAAGTGAGAGGGTCAGTTCTTTATACGGTCAATGCCACAGTCCCATAAAAAAATGCTAACAGTCAGGAATCCATAAAACCACCATTTCTCTTCATTTGAACTTAAATCCATTTTAATCGTAGACTGTGTTTTTAATTGATAATGCTCAAATTTGACCAGAGAGCCTAGAGCGCCGCTTACTGGAGGGGGGTGCTCCTGCAAAGCTTGGGGGAAAAAAAAAAGTCATTGTTTCACTGACCTGGCCCTGAAAGTGACCGGACAACCCCTCCCTGCTGTGCACCGTGCACTGCAGGAGGGGGCAGAGGAGACGCGTTATCAGTGCAAACCTCAGGTAGTGGTTCCGAGACGTCAATGAGTCATATTTGTCATATTAAATTGATATTATCGTGAAAAGACCGTCAATGTCCTTAAGTGCGGCTTTCAGAAAGCTGAGAAAACAGGAGGCGGAAAACAAGTCGCAGTGTAAAGGTATGTAGTTTTTTCTAACATTAAAAAAATGCGGTTTCAATGACTGTATTAGCTACCTAGCGAAGTTGAAATATAGCAAAGCTGCTTAATAATGCTGCTGTTGCAGCTACTGTAGCTATATAACTGTAGTGCAAATTATTATATTTTAGTAATGCATAATTAAGAACTACATAATTAGTTATATTGAACACATCAAGTTGTAGTCTGTGTGCTGCACCTACATGTTTTGCTTGTACTGTAGAATAAGAGATAAATCTAATCGACATGTGTCCAGATTGTTGTTGTTGTTATATTGTTATTATTACGGAATCTTACAGTTTAGCTTTGTTATTAGTTGCAGTAAATGTAGGTCATAGTAAAATAAAATAAAGTTTATTTGTGCAACACCTGCTTCATCTGAAGTATGACAGACTAAATGTAGTGGTGTGACAGCATGGATGTACTGCGTGTTTGAATACAGCTACAAATCAGGCAACAGGCAGCATCACGTCAAGTGTGACACAGCTTGAAGGAAGTGAGTTCTGTAATTTTAACAGCAGAAATCATGTTTCTAATGTCATTATGGACAAATCCAGACACATTTTGGGTATTGACAATTCCGGGCTTACGTCACAAAATACGTCACAGGTCAAAATGGCGGTCAAGACGGTGAAAACAAACTTTCCGCCCATAGAAAAACATTGGACTTTGGGTGTTTGTCATTTGATTATTGAAGATTATTTTGATTTGACATTGTTAAGAAATGTCCTTTGACTACTATAACAACCTGCCTGCAGAGGCAAAAGTACGATATAAACGCAAATTGGACTTAATTGGTCTAACTTTAGATGACTGTCCTGACAAACAGCCAAGAGGCACTTGGAGTAACGACCCAACTCAATGGCCAGAAATGGAGTACGGCGACCTGGACACCTATCTCATTGACATCCCAGGTAGATTTTTCATCAGTTATATTAAGTTTTAAGATGTGTTATAATGTTTAAAATATAAGTTATTCAGATCTGCATACTCTATTCTAATCAGTACTCAGTATATAAGATTGATAACTAGCTGTAATGCTGACGAAGTGATAATAACAAGATTTATTTACGCTTTGTTTGATTTAATTTTAAGAACAAAAGAAAAACAAATCAATATTTATTTTTGTAGCATTAATGTAGCTGGCTTCCATTCAGAACCGTCCATTTCCACTCTTTTCACAGCATTTACCCACTTTTT
>OOFC01025879.1:0-16971 GCA_900323345.1 Pseudochromis fuscus | reverse complement strand
TAGATTGTTAGTTATCTGAGCAGTTCATGTTCATTTCTGTTAAGGCAAAGAAAGTGAAATCAGCACACAGTAATACTTACCCTGCCATACAGGTGCAGTTTGCAGTGTGTTTATAGTCCTCCACTTTGTTGATAATGACCCACGCCTGATATATTGCCGTCTTCTGCCCTTGCCTTTGGCTGGGTAGGATTTCGGACTTTAGCACACAAACGCTTTATCAATGTCATGGTATGTCACCTCTTGTACATGTCCGCAAATTACATAGTCATATGCATCAAGAGATTTGTATGCGCGCAGCTTCTCTCTTGTGTAGACGCTAGGCTTTTCAACCAAATACAGGTAAATATCAGGCCACTGAATATCTGGCAACTTACTAACATCATTCTCCCATTCAGTAATTAAACAGGGATCTGGGAGCTGCCGGCCATTTGTTAAATTGAGCTTTTTGAAGTAAGCTTCACGATCTTTTGTTGATAATGCACCAGAGTAGCTTGACAAGCCGTTGCTAGCCGCCATACTTCCGTTGCCACAATGCGCGCGCACACTTCTTTGTTTACTAACAGTAAATGGGTGTATTGCATTTGAAAAAAAATTAGAACTATAAGTAAAATCTGCCCCGTAAGTCCTGATATGTGAAGATCAGGGTACACTCATGTTTATGTGCCAGAGGACTCGTGCAGTATGTGCATGCTCCCCCATGCACTTTACAGATTAGTAAGGCTACCTCCAGGCTGAAGTGATGTGCTGACCCTTTATGATGACTCATAAACATGACTGTGCGCCAATGACTGACATCTGTGTCGGCCCCGCCCTCTCACCTTGACTTTCCACGGTTCAGCAGAGATGCGTGTCTATTCTCTTAGCGCCTTATTAAAACCTCCTCTCCTCCATCTTTCTTTGTGTAACTTCCACTTTAACAGCTCCACCCAAAGGTCGAGCCCAGATGAGGTCAACACAACTGTGTCCGACACACCCGGTGTTCTTCCTCAGCCGTAATGAAGCTTCCTCCATGACCCCGTCCACTTCTCTGACTTGTTGCGCAAGAAAGCTTCTCCAGTTTCCTGCTTTTTTAAAAATACATTTTTGTTGTTGTTGACGGCTTACCTTTTGTTGTCTTCCCCCATCTAAGCAATCACGCGCACCTTTCTGTGTAGTTTTCCGTCGCAAATTGACTGATGTGGTCGAGGCGAGCAGTCAAACCTGTTCAGACGAGCTCGGGGGAATAATTACATGTCCTCTCAGGGAAATGCTTTTGTTCAGTTCACTTTTCCAAAAATTGACATTTCTGCGTGTAGGGAAGACGAGGTAGACAAAAAGTGAGAGACACGAAGGGAGGGTGAGAACAAAGGAAGAAAACCTGCCGGCAGCCGCTTGCTATACATAAGCCGCTAGTTCCCCCCACTGTTTGTAGCTAATAAGGACAATGTACAATCCTGTCTGGCACAGTGGGATCCAGCTCAGCCCTGTCAGATATGGCTCATGGTTGGGAAGCTTAGCCAGGACATATATAAGCACACAATCAATTCTTGTGCAGCAAGGTGTCATTCGGAGCGAACAGAAAGTCGCCATGTAATTTGTCAAATTTTTTTTTTTTTAATTTTCAACTTCTCTAATTGGTTTTTAATTCACTCTGCTAATAATAACACTGCTAACAGGTTCAGGGGGGGGGCTCTAATTGAATAATGGAGTAGATTGTTTTGGCATGTTCTCCTCAGCACCTGCTACCAGTCTCTATCTGTCTGTGTTGGCAGGTAAAACCATGAAATTGATGATCTACACGTGGCTATCACTTACAATGCAGCTTGGGCGTAATGCGGTGTGATTACAGGGCCTGTTACGCAGCAGTCACAGCAAAAGTAAACACCACCTGTGTGACCGGGATGGGGCTTCATGGCTGTAATGTGAACACTCATCAGGGCAGCTTTGTGTTGATACTCAGATTTTTAATAAAGCCTCAGCTGATGTTAAATCTGCTTTGATGTTGTTGCTCCCACTCAGCATTCAAACATCATCAGCACCCAGGCAGCTCTCCTTGCCTTGTGTAATCTTGCGACTTTTTAAGCTTCTTGAAGAGTAGATCACCAACATTTGATGTTATCAGTAAATCTACTAAGCAGATTGTGTGGACGTTCAGTGGCTTTTTGCCCTTGAGCTCTCCAATCATGAGGTCTGGTGTGGGAGTCAGCACAGTGACAGCAGATACATCACAAAACCACACCCTCTTCTCTCCCCGCTGCAAATGCCAGTGAGCATTAGCCAGCTTGTTCAGACACCTTTTTTTTTTTTTTTCTCGCTCCTCGTCGTCTTCTTCTTTTTCCCACCTGAGCGACCAGCTCCACTTCCTCCCATGTGTGAAGGGGGCCCGTAATGCCATCTCATCACTCAGTGACAGCTGACCACTCCCCAGCCCACGCAGCATGCTTTGATGACTGCGACTCTCTGTCACATATCTCACAAACACCAGATTCACACACCGGTGCCGTGGCCTGAATTCGCAGCGATTGATCTTGTCAAAACACGTCGGTTTTAAACTGTGTTTTGCAGGAAAAACTTTTTCCTGTTGTTGGGATTCAGATCCAGCCCAATGAAAGTCACAATGAGTCATCTTTTTATATTTTTGTCAGTAGCTTAGGTAGTTTTTTTTTGGTCATTTTTATCCAAAACCAGAGAGGATGGTAGGCTTTAGTAGAGGAATTATCACACAATATTCTCCTTGACATTCTGCAATATTTTGTTTTCAGTGACCTGGTATTGTTCATGCAGATTCAGTGTCACGTTGTCATGATTACTGGGACACTTGAATAGAGCTGACTCATTGTTAAATCATTGTTAGAAACATCTGTGCTTCTTCTGCGATGACAAGTTAAACTGTCTATTGTGAAAGTGGGGACATCGGTTAGACTTTAAATACCCAATCAGCCAAGTACCGTATTTTCCGGACTATAAGCCGCTACTTTTTTCCGACACTTTGAACTTAAACACCGGTGTTTCTCATGTATCGGCGTCACGAAGCTCATTGGCTTTTTACAAGCTAGCAAGCTCTGCACCGCCGACACATTTAGAGTTGTCACATCAGACCCGGTCAGAGTGGACCACATGAAACTGTTTGAATAAATTCAATAGGGGCTTATAGACAGGTGCGCTCAATATTCTGGAAAATACGGTAGTTTTGTAATTCTTTTTCTTTAGAAGTGTTTTGACACAAATGACATGCTGTATTTTAACCACTTAATAAAGGTGTACTCATGCTACAGACTAAAGACTAACTAAAAATAAAAGAAAACAATTAATTTGAATCCGTTTAGTCGTTTTTCCGCTAGCTAACTTTTGCGTTATTAACTAACAAACAATTGGTGGCAACAACACAACTTCCTTGGTAGAAGTAATGATTATTTTGAATCATTAATAAGGATTTAGTCTTCTTTAATAGTGCTGCTTTAAAGTTTTATCTCTGAATCTTACTTGAAATGTGTACCGTATTTTCCGGACTATAAGCCGCTACTTTTTTCCGACGCTTTGAACTTAAACATCGGTGTTTCTCATGTATCGGCGGCACGAAGCTCGTTAGCTTTTTACAAGCTAGCAAGCTCCGTGCCGCCGATACATTTAGCGTCATCACATCAGACCCGGTCAGAGTGGACCACATGAAACAGTTCGAATAAATTCAATAGCGGCGTATAGACAGGTGTGCTCAATAGTCCGGAAAATACGGTAATCATCGTCATAACTTGGCAATGGTGACACTTGTTGACTGCACTGAGCCAATTTGGCTAAAACAAGTTACTATAAATTGATTTGAATTTAACGTGTGCAAAAAAAATCACATATATCATCATTACAAGAGTTTTTATAAATGTATTTTTTCAGTCAGAATTGTTACAAATAATAATAACACAATAAGATCATATTCATCTCATGTCAATTCAATGCAAAGCTGATAATCTCTAATACTGCACTTCTTTATCACATGAAAAATGAAATGTTAATCTCCATTGTGTAATAACATACAATAATAAAAATAACAAATAGTGAAGTTGCTATATATCTACTGTTACATAATGTTTACACAAAGAGGATTTTCATAGTAGAGGCGGAAAATATAACATGTAGGATTAACATTAGTCCTTTTATTCCCAGTCATGAGGAGATACAATTGCACAGGGAACCAGTGATTACCAATGTGGATAAATGGTGGTGTGAAGGGGGTGAATGTGGACATGTGGAAAGTGTTTTTCCCCCGCTAATAGCTGAATAAGCTGCTGTAATCTATCAGGTTCCTGTTCTGTCGGAGCGCCTCTTTCTGCTCATGCATACAGGATGATCCGTGCTTGTTCTCCGATGGACAAAAATGTGCACAAATGCTGAACAAGCTGTAGAGATGTTCATAAACACTTCCATTTATGTAACACATGCAGAGCTTTTATCTCGGTGTTTCCTCCACACACACAGGCACACATGTCTGGAAGACTTGTTGGGGTGCCAAGTGTCGAGGATATAGCACTAATTAGAGATTGGTCTCTTCAGGGGGTCTCTCCTTTTAATGATCACCCTACTAATCAAAGCTCCTTTTTTCATTTTCTCGCTTTCTTTCTTTGTTCACTGGTGTTACCATACAAAACGCTCCCCCCCCACACCACCCAGCTCCTCTGTTCTCCTACGTAATTTCAAGGTCCTTGAAAATCAAGACATATTTCAGGAGGTGCAATTAGGTTATTTCTGCTCCAGTTGCTGCTATGTTCCACAAAAATGTATTTAATTTTGTTTTGCCTGGCTCGTCGTTTCCTCCCTACGTTGGGTCGGTCCCACGTGGATAGCGGGGCTGGATGAGCGCCAAGTCCTTGCACCTGTCCCTCAAAGACAGACACACACACATATGCAGACAAGAAGAAGCATGCACGCACACAGCATCCTGCATTGTCAAGGTTATAAGATAGCATGGCTGCGTCCCAGTAGGAGGGAGCAAGAAAGCGATGGAGACAGAAAGGAGACACTGGGGAGGAGATTGAATAAGTACCAGAAGGAGCACAAAGAGAGCAGACAAGTGGTTGAAAGAAAAAGAGGGCTGTTGAGAAATGAAACCTGTAATGATGGTATGGGAGACTCATGAGCGCCGACCGAGGGAAATGATAGGAAAAAAAAAAACGATAGATGAAGAGAGGATTCAGAGAAAGAGAGATGGTAGCCTGTGTGTCCTCCCCCATCCTTAGGCACATGCTATTCAAAGCCCTGTAATTTGTGTCATTAATTAAAAAGCTGATGGGATAGAGTTAAGGGGTTTGTGCTCTGCAACTCCTTGGTTGAGACAGAAAAGAAAAGGGGAAAAAAAAGGAGGGGAAGGGGGGGAAATATTGCAAAAAATATTGCTGCCATTTCACCATGAATCTCTATTAGTGGCTAATGATACCATTCTGATACCTCTCAACCATTAGAGTGAAATTGGGAAGCATTAATTATTCAAATGAAAGTCCATACAGCTGCCGCTCATATGACAGGGTCTCGCTAGCTAAAGGTCCCCATTGTTAGCGGCTCCGCATGTGTTTAAAGCAGCATGGAGACTACAATAAGTATGCAGAGCAACTTGTCAGGTGAAAATTATATTTGAAATTATGCATTAGCTGAACAAATACAGTCAGGCCTACATTATGCAGTGGCTATATAATTTAATTTTATAGGGTACGGTATAGCTCGAGCAGCAGGGTGCTTTGGCATTGTCTGCATACATTACCTCAGCTGCAGAAGCTGAAGTGCACATGCACAAGCAAGACGTTTACATTTTCTTTTGACTGTAACAGCTGCTGCTTTCTTTTTACAACCGTAAAAATCTCGCATTTCAAAGCCACGCATGTAGGCAGCCCGTTCCGCTTTTTAAATTTGCTCGGACAGCTTGACCAATTAGCTACGCCGCCGAATCAGCCATGTTGCTTTTTCGAGTTTTATGAGTTTGGCAGGATGCGCCACGCAGCAGCCAAACTGTTACAAGCAGCAGTTGAGTGAAAAATTGTTTGGTCCAAACCTGCTGCCAGGCTTTGATCAAGAAGGTATTCACCGCAAGTTTGGCCCGGTGAAGCACTTACCTGGTTGGCTGTGTCCATGATTGTTGTAAGAGCATGATAAACCAGATGATTGGAAAATTTCAAACATTATGTTCCTTGATCCCTGCAATCAATGGTGCTCAAAGCAACGTGGGTAAACCTAAACCGGTGAAGCTTCTCAGTGGCCAAAAGATAAGACCGTTTGCACTGGGGTTGCGTCTAGTGTTGCCTGTGTGGGGCATGGTGCTGGTGGCAAAAATAGAGCATTCATCATTGGCAAATCTCAGATGGAATAATGTCAACTGGCAAGTCTACGAGTTATGTAAATTTTCTCGGGGAATTTTTTCTTTCTTCGTTGCCAATTGTGGTGATTCCTCCTTCTGCTTTACTTTGGCACCCAAGGAAGGGTGATCACAGCTGGTCATCTCTTTCCTCTAGGAGGACGTGCCAGCCCTTTACAGACTTGAAGAGGCATCCAACTGCTCTTCCCATTGCAAAAGCAGAATGAACTGCTGTATTATCTCAAATGAGAATTGGTGGTCGGTCCAAAGCTGCGTCTCTAATAATGACCGGGGTTACGATTAGAACCAACAAATAAATGCTGGACCGAAATTAGACCCTGTTCACGCTTGGTTGGTTTCTTGCATTTCGGCTGATTGGATCTCAAGTGGACAGCACTGAATACAACTGAACCACCACCAAAACTCATTGAGATCACTACACTGGAGGGCTTTTACTTTGAAACACCTCCACAGGAAGTGTTGTGTTTATATCTACAGCATCATATGGTAGCTTTAATTTCTGTGGTTCAGAAAAATAAAGGGCCTGGCCTCTGTTTGGTTGATGACTGGAAACTGCCACTTGATGTAAGGAAATATGATATTTCCTCAAAGTAAGTTTTTAAATGATAACTTGAAGTGGCAGCTAAAGCTACACATTCCCCTTACGTTGCTGTAGTGTGAAACTCCAACCTGGTTGGACCCATCCTGACGATGTTTATTAAGCCCTGAGCTCTTATTTTGAAATTTCAACTATTGAAAATACCAGAGACAAGTCTCCGGTTCCCCCAATTGGGGGACCTTGGGGTTTATAAGGTTAATTATAAATTATCATAACACAATTAAGTGGACTTACTCTATGATTCTGTATTGATATATGATCTTTAAATGAGTAACCCATTGGTAAAAAGCTGGGGTGGGAAGGCGGAGTTGCCAGAGACAGAGCAGATATTGTGTTGAAAATAATTGGAGGGAGTGTGTACAGCATGTGACTCTGTAATACTCACCTTAAAATTCAACATTTTGCAGGTGAGGTACACACTTAAGATCATTTTTAGTATGCAGAGCCTACAAAAGTGACGCTCGAGGACCTATTTTGTGCAGTCGAAGGGGACCAAACCCTTTCACATCAACAAGAATATCTCAGAAACTTGACAAATATCGACACACAAATACAAACGTAAGGGCCCTTCTCTGAGACATGAGGGAGGGGATACAGAGAAAGACAAAGACGAGGCAGAGAGAAAAGGAAGAGATGAGAGGGCTAAGTGCTTTTTAGTGAGTCAGTGACAACCGTGACCGAAATCGTATTAAGGTCACAATGGGGGTGGTGGGGTGGAGTAAAGGAGCTTTTCAAATGAATCAATTCTCCGTCTCTGCTTTCCCCTGCTCCTCCTCTTGTATCTGTGATGGAGTAAATGTGGATATCCAAGGCACATGTCACAGGTGTACATCAGTCTGTACTGTCTACATAGCGACATGAGTCGATGTGACGTAAACAAATTGGTCCGAGTGTTTTGACGCGTGACCTTGTCGCATCCGGCAACATCTTCCGGTCAAGCGAAAGGGACCACATATTGGACTATAGCCCTGGGAGTGGTGTATTTCCTTGTCAGGGATTTCATCCACATCCTTTACTCCCTTCTCACATCATCTCCCCCGGTGATTGCGTCGTATACTACTTCTCACATCCCCACCACTAATGCCTTTTTCTATAGATCATTACCCTCCTCTCCCCTCGCCACTGTTGGCGATCGCTCAATCAGAAACGCCGGCCTCCCTGTGGTCTCTGTTGTGTGGCCGTTGCTCATGAGAGGTGATCGGGGGACGTTAGGCTGTTTACTTTGATGTGATCTATGGGGTCCGCATGCACTTTCCCCGAATTATTGGCAAATTGGAGTTGCTGGTAATGGTGAATCACATGTAGCCCAGAGCAACTGTTGCTCATGTTTGCTGTGGACTTATTATGTTTCAGTGACAGCTGGAGTGTTTGCTGTTAATGAGGTGCTGTGCTGTACCAGCGTACGAGTTTATGATCTGACAAACACAGACGACTTGTTGAAAAGCCTCCCCCCTCTTTTCTTTTTTGCTCTTTCCCTCGCCGAACACAGCCCCGCCTCATTCTCCCTTTCTCATTGGCTCACTGCCTTGCATTAATATTGTTCTCCTCTAATAACTTTCCCATCTTTCAAACTTTACCCCGCCTGCCCCTACCCACTGACCTCCATACCTCAGTCTGTTGCACTCTCCATTTGGAGGAGAGGACTCTTGTAAGCCCTAGTAACAGAGGTTAATCCTCTCTTATTAGAACCGGGATTACTGGAGGGGAAGGGACGGGAGCAGGCGCTGGGCGGATGCTAACCTCAACTACAAATGGAGGAGGCCGGCAAAAATGCCATGACTGACATAAAAAGCTTGTCCACAGAGGAAGTGATATATAGAGAGTTAAGATGTAATAACCTCGGTAGTTTTTTTTTTTTTCCCCCTGCTGTGTACAGCTTACACTTGCAGCTGTTCACATGTAATAAAGTAGGTCACACAGGATCCTGCCTTGAAATTGAGATGATTTTTATTTTGATTTAATATTTGAAGTAAACTACTTAGATTTGAAATATAAGATAAAATTTCATCAACTCTTTACCACCTGATCCTGGACTTTTTTATGCTTATTTTGATTTAAAAATCAGATTTAACAAGCAAGATCTAACATTCATGTGCAATTACAGTGTTTTGTTCAGTAAAACTCTAAAATCCAAATCAGTTTTTTTTGTTTTTATTCTAGTCTTGCGTCATCATCACTTTTATGACACAACACGTAGTATATAGTAAATCAGCTACTTTGTCGGCTTCTGTGAGAGGCGCTGGTGAAATTACCGTAATGACACTATATTTACTGTAAAGTGCAACATCTTAGCTGTCAAGAATTTCTCTGATTCACAAACAAAAACGTGACATAATTACGGTAATCCAAACACACATGTGTAGACGTAGCGCCGGTGCTACGCCCGGAAGTAAAGGGTTAAGAAATAAGCTGCACGAATATTACAAAATATATTATGTATTAATTTCCTGATTTTGCAGTTCTTCTTCAGTGCTTCGGGATCTTTTACCTCTTTATTTTGGACTTTACGACTCAACCTGTTTTTATTTAGTCTCGTACCAGACAGAAAAGGTCTGAGCATAGCCAGATATTTCCACACAAGAATTGGTAGTGAACAAATTTGAGCTTAAAAATAGTGAAAATCTCAAACTTAGATGCACCAGATGACTCAAAATGAACACTGATGTTGTGCCCTATTTGCAAATATCTCAATGTTTTAAGCAAATGTGATAAAAGTCTATTTATGCAGGTTTAAATCGGTATGAAAACAGATGCGCTGGTCAGTTCACTGCTGCATATGCCGATCATCATTCATGTCATCATACTGTGTGAAACAGACCACATTGTTCCTCAGACTCCAAAGCTCAGCCAGGAGCTCGGTTGTTTTCATGGCTGCAGAAAAAGCCTTGTACTCATCCCCATCCCACAGCCATCGCTGCACCACAAAAACAAACATGTTGTACAATTTAAGAGCTGATTAATCTGTCTTTTTCCAGCAGGCTCATGTGTGACGCAGTTTCTCCTTCCTAAAAGCTTGTGATTAAATGTTTTACGTGTCTCTTCCACTAACCCCATGTTCCTTTCTTGTACTTTTGTGTGACTGTAAAATAAAGACAGTTATCACATCATTAATCTGTTCTTTATTTTTCTTCTTTCTTTCTCTCCCTCTTCATGCCTAAAAATAGAAGTGGAACAAAAAGGTAACTAAATGCCAACAACTTTTCTTTTATTTTCACCTGCATTTCCATCTGAACCTGTGCTTGCATTTTTATTACTTTTTATTGATTTATATTTTGGTGACGGGTTGCCACGGCGGGTTTCTGACACTTCAGTTCATCGGTGTGGTTGGACATGTAATTCATGGGGATTTTTTTCTTTCACTGAATAATCCACTCGCCTTCATTTCTTGCTCATCAATACACGGGTTTGGACATTGCTACATATATGATCACGCTTCAGGGGTAGAGCCATTACAAACCTGCTCCCTGCTGAAACCCCATAACCGCCAATGTTTTTATTCCCTGTAATAACTGAAAATTATTCCAGCTCTGCTTTATCAGCTGCATAATATTAAAGCGGAGGGCTATACAGGTTGATCAATAGCTTGTTCAATAAGCTGTCAGCATTTTTCATTATTGCTTTAACAGGATGATGGCTATAACCTTCAGGGACTCACAAGTCAATACTGGAGATAGATCATACCAGTTGTATACTTACCTTATCAGCACTGTATGATGCTGCAGTACATGTGCTGAAGCTTCACTTTTGTATTTGTAGCTTTTTACACGAGCTGGAGATATGCTCTTTGTCAGATGTTAACTATAGAGTTGGATTGGAGTCAAAGATGCAAATGGAATCATTAAACAAGAGTCAAGAGTTCTGCTTTAATGGCTGTGCAATAAATTTTAGGTTTCATAGTAGTCATTAATTAATGACGTATTACTGAAATCTGTGGCAAAGAGAATGAGCAATGAAGGTGAAGGGGGAGTTAAACATTTTATAGAGATGACAGTGCTGCTGTGGAAACAGTTTGTGAAATTCCCCATGAACGCCATGATTGCCTTTGTATCACTTCTCTAATATCTTTAATTCACTCCTCCATCTCCGTGCTTACATCCTTTAAAAGCAGATTTTACAACCTCCGTAGAGCCCAGTGTGCTGCCAGTACAAAGCTCGCCGACTCCGACCTTGTACCTCGGCACATCTTGTGTTAGCCTGCCATAGAAACGGCCCTCTTAGCACTTAGCAGAGCAATCGGCGAGATGTGCGCCGAGGCTGTGTGTCACCGGGACGCGTCTCGCCACGTTTTCACCTGCAGGTAGACAACATGTTTAATCTTCGGAGATTACAAGGGAAAGAAGCCTCTGTTTTCGCTGTCTCTTCCTCCTCCCTCTCCTCGGAGCCCGCAGCTTTTACCTCCCGACGGATCTGCGGCGAGAACCTGTCAGCGCCGTGTCAGGCTCCTGGGCCATTACAGTGAAGAGAGCCTCCTCACACACTGTGTTTTTATTTCTGATGTACTCTGGGTCCAAACCTGTGGAAAAGAGAAAAAAAAAATCACCCTGTCTGAATCCCTTATTGTTCCTCTCTGTCATACTCCTTAGAAACAATGATCTGTTTTAATATTTACCGTATTTTCTGTACTATTGTGCACACCTGTCTATACTCGAGTGCAACCTACGTGCGCTGTTTTGAAAATGTCGCTGCAGTTTCCCTCATCGGGGGTGTCGCTATACGGCTGGTATTGGCCAAGACACTAAACGGTGGAGTTTCTTTGGCATTTATAGGCCAATTTCGGTAGTTATTTTTACTGTCCCGTACTCTTGCACGCAGCATGTGTTGCAAAGGCCGCGCAGCCTCTTTGCAACACATGGTCATGTGACGCAATGCGGGCGTAGTTTTGCACGTGAGCTCGGGAGTATAAAGTAAGCTTAAAGCCGCCATTGAATTTATTCGAACAGTTTCATGTTGTCCACTCTGACCGGGTCTGATGTGACGAGGCTAAATGTGTCGGCGGCGCGGAGCTTGCTAGCTTGTAAAAAGCTAACGAGCTTCATGCCGCCGATACTGAGCCACATTGGTGTTTAAGTCACAGGGTTCAAACCGTCGGAAAAAAGTAGCAGCTTATAGTCTGGAAAATACGGTAATTATTATCTGTTTGTGTTATTTGACTGTTTTACCTGTGTATTTGTAACAATTCTCAATACAGATGTCATCTTTTTTAGAAACGCAGAAAATCCTAATTACCTCAGTCCATGCTAATCCATAATGAACTGAAATTAGCTTTTGCAAACGGTGCCCACTATTGACCTGCTCCAGCTGCATTGCCTCAGTCTAGCCTTATCAGATTTGAGTACAAACCAGTTCACATATAATTAGTTTATTGTGTGTGGTGCTGTAAATCATGCCGCAGACTAAAAATGTCATGCAGATGAAATAATAGACAGGCAATCATTATACAGATGATGTCATTTTCTGGATGTTTTCTTTTGGTTTGCTTTCTCCTTCTGCTAAATGGCTGCATTGGCCAATAATTACACCATAGCTATTCATCACAATCCCAGGGTCTGTGCGTTTAATGCTATTTACTGAGAACTGGCACAAGGGTGTTTTCATGAAAGAACAGAATGAAACCTTTTTCTTTCCTGATGCATTTTCATTTGTATGTAAAGAGAAGCCTTTCTGTACAGTGTAACTGCAGAGAAGTGAAATGGTAATTTGTGTGCTTATGTGCATGTGGGCGAGTTGCTGGTGCATGTGGTAAGTTTTAACAGCGTCTTCTGGCTTGTTTCCGCTCTGCATTAAGTCAGAAGAGATAACCCTCACTGAATTCATTCTCCCCTCCCGACAAACTTTAAGTCAGTTTGTTCAGTGACATTGTAGCTAATTGCTTTCAGGGTCAGAAACTAACTGAATTAAAAATGTCTTATTCAAAAACTGTAAACTGCAGTAACTGAAACCAAAAAGCTCTAAATACATTTGAGACAGGTGCAAATAATAAAAAAAGTGTGTGTTTTAGTTTAGCAATTTTTGAAGCAAGTTAATCCTGAATTTGTTAAAATAATCTAAAAACCGATGCTGATTTACACTTGTGTTTTTCAGGTAATGACTGTCTTTACGTATGAATTTAATACCTGCCAATGTAACTCTGTAATTGTCTTTCCCCATTTTTGGCTCCTCAGTATTCCTGTGCCCAGGGCTTCTACGCAGGGTGTACCAGAGCGAGCACCTCTTCGAATCAGACCACCAGTCCGGAGCCTGGTGCAAAGACCCTCTCCAGGCCTCCGATAAGATCTACTACATGCCCTGGACACCCTACCGCACGGACACCTTGACTGAATACTCCTCCAAAGAAGACTTCATCGCCGGGAGGCCGACGACAACCTACAAACTCCCACATCGCGTCGATGGAACGGGCTTCGTGGTCTACGACGGGGCGCTCTTCTTCAACAAGGAGCGCACACGCAACATTGTCAAATTCGACCTGCGAACTCGTATCAAGAGCGGCGAGGCTATCATAGCCAGCGCCAACTACCACGACACGTCTCCGTACCGCTGGGGAGGGAAGTCGGACATCGACCTGGCTGTGGATGAAAACGGCCTTTGGGTGATTTATGCCACGGAGCAGAACAACGGGCGGATTGTCATCAGCCAGCTCAACCCCTACACACTGCGCGTTGAAGGGACCTGGGACACGGCCTACGACAAGCGCTCAGCATCCAACGCCTTCATGATCTGTGGGATCCTCTACGTGGTAAAGTCGGTGTACGAGGACGACGACAACGAAGCTACAGGAAACAAGATCGACTACATCTACAACACAGAACTGAGTAAAGATGGGTTTCTGGACATCCCTTTCCCCAACTCCTACCAGTACATTGCTGCTGTGGATTATAATCCCAGAGACAATCTGCTCTATGTTTGGAACAATTACCATGTTGTGAAGTACTCTCTGGACTTTGGAGCACTGGACAACAGACTCGGTAAGAAGAGCTTTACTTTCTTACTTCCTGTTCAAATAGTTATTGCTGAACATTGGGTGTACTGGGTGACACGACAATAGAGGACATTATCACATATTTAACTTTTACCTGTGGTAGCTCAGATTCCAACTAAAGACCTTGGTCCTAAAAGTACTGAAGTCACGAAATCCGAAAATATAAGTAATGCATAAAATCCGCCTTTAAAAGTTTTGGTGTTTTTATGCGTAGCTTCGTAACCCTTGATGTTTGAGACTTGTTTTCAGCCTTTAAAACTCCATTGGTTGTGGTTTTAGGCACTTTTTGCACCTTACTAGAACCCACTATTGGCTAAAACTAAGAAAGCGCACGGTCACTTTTAGTTTTCTAAATTATTACTTCTGCAATAGAACAATGGTACAATCTGACCTCGTTGTCAAATTGTAGTAGATTCAAAATGGCCGGTTAGTCTTTGATCTGGTCTTTGATTTGAGATGCATGGTCCCCGAACAATTTACAATCATTTTTCTGACCCACTGACCTTTCTTTTACAGTGAGTGTCTGCACCAAATTTGCAGTTGGTCAAAACAAACACTATCAAAACAGCAACTACCTGAACCCTTTCTGTGCAAGATGCCAAATTCAGTCTCACACGACTCCTTTGATCGACCAGCAGCCACTCCGAGAATAGAAAATCTCAGCATGTTATTTGTTTTTCCCAACACTTAATTGTTGGATGTAAAGAACAGCTTGGCCTGGTAGGTGTTTTCTTGTTTCCTTCATGATTTGGTCAAGTAGACTTATGATAACACATAGAAAACACATAGAAAATATAGCCCTTTGTGTGGGTTGGTGATAATTGGCTGTAGGGAATACTGTTTAATGTGTTACTTCTGTTTTTCAATTTATACTTAAATAGGAGTGGAGTTTAACAACTGTAGGTAGACAAGTATAAAACTTTCAACTATCATTAAAGCCATTTTTAGCTGTAATACAATTTTTTATTTCACAATAAAAGACACAAAAATGATAAATTAAATTGTCTTACATTCTTAGCTCCATGTTTAACACTGAGAGATTTTCATATTTTGTGTTTTAGCCCCAAACCAAAGTGTTTCACTCACTCTGGCTGTTACCTTTGAAAAAGAAACAAGTGACTGCTCACATTAAACTTCCCCAAACTCTTTTGAAAAGTCTAATTTCTCCACTCCATTGTTCTTTTTATAAATTGGTGCTTGTTGGGAGGTATAAACGGGGAAAAAAAGGACCTGTTTTGACACACCAAGGTAATTCTTTGCGCTATCTCATCAACAGCTCTAGTCAAAAATGTCACAAGTTATTTGACTGTGAAATCCGTACTTCTGCTTTCTCCTCTGGAGCTTTTTCTACCTGCCGCTTGCCAGTTTAATTTATTTTCCTTAGCTGGCTGCTACTCCCCCACCACCACCACCCCAACTCCAAATCTTTTTTATAAACGGAGTCCCGCTTCAACACACCCCATAATATATTCATTCAGTCGGTGGCCATGCTTACAGTGTTTGGTTTTGACAATACACAGCGACCATGATATAATTTGTTGTAGTTAAGGAGAGTGAAATGGTTTTGTTACGTGCTTTCTGTATTAAATGATTATCCTTTATTGTGTAACGGTGATACGCAAGGATCACACATGCTTTCATGTACACACACACACTCGCACACAAAGTCTCAGCACTAGACTTCCCGGTGAGAAGTGTTTGGCTGCTGTTGCAGAATCGGCCTCTCTCCAAAGAGCCTGCTGCATGAATATAGATAGTAAAATATTGCATTAAGTGGATAGATGGAGTCGGAGAACAAATATAAACGTCAGATAAACAGATTGATGAGGAATGAAAGAGTGATTGAATGGACTCCGGAGTAATAAACCATTTAGTTTGATCAACTTCCAGAGCGAACAAGAGGATACAGTCTTATTCTGATTAAAGCCAGTGTTGTTTGCTGTGCACATTTTCCGCACGATTGTCTCCTGAGTAGCCTAATTTTGAGATGGCAGAATAGTTAGAACCAAATTGTTTGAATCGGCATCGGCGTACCACTCCACCGCACACAAATTAGTCTATACTTGCAGCTGCATCGTATTGTTTGTCCCATTTATTGTTACTCCAGCGAGGATGCGCAGAGATCGGCGAGCTGAATGTGGCCGGGCCGAAGTGGAAGTATCTGTCACTGAATGTCACAACAAAAATGAAAGAGGCTGCACAAGTGCTTTTCAAGAGAGCAAGCAAAAAACAGCCATAAAAAGAGGTGGTTTTTTTTTTCCAATTCAGTAAGGCCAAAAATCTGACAAGATGAACCAACATCCCGCAACACTAGAGTCTAAACCCATTGTGGTGTTTCCCTTTGTGCTGCAAACATGAGCTTTGGAGGTTTGATCCAGTGTCGTGATCACAGCGCCTGTTAACGCTCACAGAAAGGTGTCGTTTCCCCATCGTGCTAACACGACCTCACCTCCAATTGTGCTTCCAGCTCTATGAGCATGCCTGGCCTGCCATAGCAGTGGAGCATGGTGGGCAACAGAGCAGCACAGAGATCCACAGCTGGAGCCCAGAGCAGATGATGCACAGGGCATTAGGTGGGGGCATGGTGATGATATCTGGAAGTGGATGTAAGATTTTAGATTCCTTTTGATTGACTTACTGTACAATTATGCACCTAAAAGCCTTTAATTTTCTCAAAAACCGACTTATAATCCGATGCGCCTGATATATGGATCAATATTGGTTAATTATGGCTGCCATAGTTAGGGAGCGTATACAGTACAGGCCAAAAGTTTGGACACACCTTCTCATTCAATGCATTGTCTTTATTTTCATGACTATCTACACTGTAGAGTAAAGTAAAGTAATGATGGCCACTTGTTTTTCTTTAGTTAGCTGATTGGTTCTTGCCATAATATGTATTTTAACAGTTGTCCAATAGGGCTTAACCTGACTTCTGCACAACACAACTGATGGTCCCAACCCCATTGATAAAGCAAGAAATTCCACTAATTAACCCTGATAAGTCACAGCTGTGAAGTGGAAACTATTTCAGGTGACGACCTCTTGAAGCTCATCGAGAGA
>OOFC01025874.1:15695-28377 GCA_900323345.1 Pseudochromis fuscus | reverse complement strand
GTTGAGGAGCAATTATGACTATACATGCAAAAATATAACATTTCACTTAATAATGAATGAACAATTGGTTTACTTTTTTAGACAATCAGTATTTTTATAATCAGATGCACATTGTGGAAAGCAGCAAACAGCAACTGCATCTCACAAACTGCAAGTAGAAAATATAAAAATAAATTAAACATCAATAAAACATAAAATAACTTTCAGCTTAGTGTAAACATTTAAGTTTCAAAAACACACGGCATTTAAAAAATTGCAACTGCACAGCTTTATTATGTTTTTATTTTTCATCTTCTCTTTACATTGCTGTTAAACCCTGTATGAAAACCAACGTGCAGTTTTAGAATATGCTAACCAGGCATCCACAGCATCATAATTATCAGAAACTTAGCTCTCTGCAGGGCTAACTTTATGTTATGGTGCATTTACACTGGTACATACTCTCTTCGCCTCAGATCACTCAGGATCAACCCCCCTCGGTTGCATTTACATTGTCGAGGATCGTCCCTCCTCCGTGTAGCTGGTCATCATTCGTGACATCATCTTTTATGTGATTTTTTTCATTTCTGACCGCGCCGTCCAGCTCCTGCTGAATTTTCTGATCGGCGACTAATGACAGAAAGGTTTGCACCTCGTCCTGAATGTGTCGTGTGTCCCATTGACATTAGTCCAGGTGAAATACTTTGCTTTGAAGTGTTAAAATGAAACAATTCCTGGAGGCAGAGAAAATTCCTCGATCATTTTTTGCGATCGATTTACTCGAATTATTCAAGGAATCGTTTCAGCCCTAATTGTAACCTTGTGTTTTTGCCATCGGCTCAGCTGTGTTAGATTTCAAGAAACTCAGTCATCCTGTTGTGTATCTTTATTATTAAGTTTTGTAACATACATTTAGTTTAACTGCATCAAATCAATCTATTTATTGGTCATGGCAGTGTTTTGTAGAAACAGGACAAACATTTTTATTTATTTATTTTTGCCTGAAACGGTTGTTTACTAAATGGCTCTTGGGCTCAGGTCCAAGTAAATATCCTGGATATATTCCTGTATTGTTTATTTCACGTATGACTGGGGACAACCCACTAAAAATGTTTCCTCCGCAGTATTACAGACAATTTGTGAGATTTAACTTCACACTGCTCGACTTCAAGTCCTTTTGCGATCTCATGCTAATTTGTTGCCTTGCAGTTTAAGCTGTGATTGCCATGACAGCGGCGTTTTTCAGAGGATGGGAATTAGGACGACATGAAAGGGAAGGTGCAGGACATTTGGAGGCTTATCACACCCTTCGCTGATTAAACCTCCTTTTAAAAAATTAAAACATTTTCAGATCAGAGTTATTTCATGAGGTTGGCACCAGCCTTCTGTCAGCATCTGTTAGTACTTTGTCGTCCAAATTACATGCAAGTAATTTTACATGCTTCTAAAACTGCAGCAAAACTAAGTAGTAGACGCATTTCAGTTGTTGTACTTTGTGTATTTAGCTGTGATTAAAGGCAGCGCTTTTGGGAGGTGGTCTCTTTTCTCTGTTACCTCGAGGATCAGGATCAATATATATTTTTTTGTCAGTGTCGTATGGATGTGAGCTTGAAAGTATGTTAATTTATGTCAAGGATAAAACCACTGCTGGAGGTTTAATGTCAACCTGAACTCGTAGACATCTCAGGAAGTGATGAATGCACTTCTGCAAGTTGAGAAAGTTTAACTTGAAAGAAAACTAGTGAAGATTTACTAAACCATGTGACACTTTTAAAACCAACAAGGGAAAAATATTTCCTCAAGTAGTGGCAGGGACCTTTACTTACCTCAGCTGTAGACGGTATTTCTAATTTAAGTATTTGTCATTTTGTAGCGAGAAGAAATAGAAACTTCTTTTGACCAATTTCAAATTAAAAGCATCTGTTGTTTCAGTGGACAGAAACTCTTTATTCCTGACAGGGCTTTTATTGTGAAATATCAGCAAGTACGCTAAATGTGTAATTTATTCGTCCTGTTTTTTCTCCAGCTCGTTATTTGTCCATCTGGCCCACGGTCCTGGACATTATTAGAGACCTGGCTTTAAACTGGCAGTTTGTATTTGAGGAAATACGGTAGTTTGGTTCAGCTGTTTGTGAACATGCTACAGTGACCACAACACGGGGGAACGGTGTGGTCTGCCGTATCCATCAGGATGGCTCTGGAAATGTTTATCTGGGCAAACTATCTTGCTGTGGGTCTTACTAATCCAACCAATCAGATAGTGTCTCAGGAAGGAAACGATCCCCTGTGATTATGTCCATGTGCGAGTCGCTTCACGTCAGCTTTAGAAGTTTCCAGGAGATGAGCTCGGAGACTCTGTCTCTACTGTAAAAGGTCCTGAGCCAAACTTCTGACTGAGAACTGGTTCAAACTGGCTGCTGTGGTCTGAGTCATCAGAGTGCCGTCGACAGGGGATGTTTTTTTTCATCCTACCAGACACCAGAGTGACATCCACGTCGTTAAATTCACTAACACAAATTTCCAGTCCCAGTCCCTTTTGAAAGTTCCCTTTCAAGTATTTTGAAAGTTGAATTCAGGTTCCCCAGACGTGCAAGTTATTAAATCAAATGGGACTAAAAGTCTTTCCTTTGTTCCTGCAGACAGCTGGCATATTTTTGAAACCTGCTGCACACCTGCATCGGGAGGGTTTCAGGGGCAGGGGAGTGCTGAAAAGGAGTTGTCAATATATTTTGCAAGTGTTAGGCAGCAAAGTGGAGTGATAGCTCTCAAGGGGGATGGCCTTAAGCTGTTATTCTATAAATATTAATAAAGCCCACTAGCCTGCCTGGAAGGAAGCTAACAGTTTGCTCCTGTCACACACAGAGCTTCGATGTGACAAGTCGTGAAAAGAGTGATGAGATGACAAAGAAGTGGTAAGATGACATTTAGTGACAGGCCTCATTTTTCAAATATGAAATGGCATCGCTGAAAACGGGATCCGAGTCGGCTGACCTCTCGCTTACAAAACCATGACACCGCCAACAATACCTGCGATGAGTTTTATGTTTTATTTATTTTTCAGTCGCCACCACAACAAAGAGGCATTTGCATGAATTATTAGGAGAAGCTGCTAAAACATGAATCGACTGGTTGTGAATTCATTTGGAGACAGCTCTGGAGAAATATAGGATTGTAGACTTTCTGAAAGGGAACGCTTTGGGCATCGTGATGCATTATGTTGAATCTTTTCTAAATTAAATTTCTCACAAATTACCGGCGTAGCCGACTTAATCTGATCACCCTCGGAGTAGGTAGTCTCTGAAGTCCATGGGGCGTTGAGATAAATTAAAAGCACAGTGTTTACACCATCACCTACAACCAGTATTAGCAATTCTCTGGAAAACTACAATAGCAAAGATGATTTCACACCATAATTCCCCCTCTTTGTTTTAAACACATGTTTTAGTAATCGGACATTTAACCTTGTATCTGACCTATTTTCACAAACACGCCGGCAATCTGGTTGTTGTTGTTGGTACTTTTCTTGCTGTAGCACTTGAATCTCGCAGTGGCCTGTTTCTCCACATGGCTGCTGAACTGGAAGACTAATGGAACCAACAATGTAGACAGGAATAGAAGATTTTGGCTGCTGCTGACACCGCTCTGCCAAGACGCACTTGTTGTGTGCAACAAAGACTAAGCAGCAACACAGCGCTTTGGCACGCTCGTAGATTCGGGGGCCTTTGCTTTGTTTGTCTTTCTTTCATGATCTACAGTGCGTGCAGATATTGTTTTCTTTGAGAACAACAAACTCAAAACCCTCCGTGAAAGCTGCATTGATAGTCGTCAAAATGAAACCAACAAATTTTCTATAGAAGTACAGCGTCGCAACTGCTGCGAGGGGGAAGCTGTGATGTTTGTTTTGGTTCCAGTCAGACCCACACGCCGGTAAAACATCCCGCCTGTGAAAGTGTCGGTGAGCCTGACACATTGGTGCCACATTTAGAGGTGTGGTGGTGAAGCCAAGAGCGCATCAAACGGTGGGAAAGCAGGACACCTTTGCACAGTGGTGCTGGGTGGCGGCTTCTGGGGTGGTTTCGTGTTTCTCACTTTCATTTGGTCGAGTTTCCACCTGAGCTCATGTCACTCATGTGTACACGTAGTGGTGACACAACACTTGTTGCTACTGACGTCCATGTGCTGTGAACACTCCCCCTGCTGAGCGACATGTTGGTTTAATCCATAGGCCGCATGTCAAAGATGGATGTGGGATCGATTTGAAAAGTGAAGTCGATGCAGAAGGGAGAAAAAGCTGGTAGAGGACGACATCGATGAAAGTCTGCGCTCGATAAATTAAAAAAATCATCCACATCACTTGAGAAATACTCGATCGATACATTTTTTCTGATCATTAGCTGCAGCCTCTGCTTCTCATCCTGTGTACTGGTGTCCATCAGAAAATAATTTTATGATTTAGAAGTATTAGGTCCCTCACTGAGGTGTATTTGGGGGCGTGGCCTATTTGATTGACATGCTTGGGGCTGTAGACTCCTCAGCCCGGCCCTCTTATCCAGATATGATCAATTCTGGCTCCTCCCCCAAAAAATAACCAATCAGGAAACTCCCAGCTCCTAGTTCACAAACCAGTGGGTGATGTCACTGTGGCTGTTTTCAAATACAGGCTGTGGTTCAGTCCAGAAGATTTTAACCATCATTGACGAGGTAATTGATCGGTCAGGGGAACAGAAAGTGACAATATGTTTGAATTTTCATGATATTACGTTAAAGCCACTTCACAGCACACATCAGTACATAGTTGTGACATTCTCAGCATTTGCCCTCAGTCATAAATGGATATGTATACGAGTTCATTAGTGAGCATTTATGTTAGTTCATTAAGCTTCAGTGTACAGTTGCTACACACTGAACAGTCGCCCTTTAACGTACGGTACACTGTGCCTCAAGGTTATCTGCAATGCTGCCTTCAACTTATCTCCACAAACAAAACCACGTCTCCCAGAACAACCGTCTGTTTGAATAATCTCCACATTTCTTCTCTGGTCCTTTGTGGAAATAATGTCACTGAATCAAATGACATTGCCATTAATGGTCTGTAACAGTTAGTTATTCCCCCAACATCAGCATTAGGAATTACAAAGAGATATGATTTAGTCGTCCTGATCCAAAGATTAAACAGATGCCTTTTAAAGACATGAGTTCGGTCTGGCAACCATTCTGCACAGGACTTGTTCTCTGGGCTTATAGTATCCAAAGCATTTGTATTAATGGCATTTCACACCAGTGAGGAGATAATTCCTGTGTGGTAAGGTGTAAAATTGAGCAGCTTTGATGTTAAGCAGTTTATTTAAGATTCAAGATGAGGGTGTTAATTAGTTGACAAAAATCTTTTTGGTTGTAGGAGGTTTTTTTTCTCTCTCCCTTCATCCCTCTGGCCTGAGATCAGGTTGGTACATTTTTCACTTCAAAGAAAACAGATAAAAATGAAACATGTAACACGTGAGGCAGTGAAGCTGTGAATGTCTTTAGTGATATTATATAATCGCAGCAGCATTTGATGCTTTTCTTCCATTCATGGTCAGGACGTTTGTTGTTGTTGGTGAAAATCTAAAATACTGTTGTGCAATTTACATCAGTAATCATTCAGATAGACAGAGCACCTATCTGCAGTGCTGTTGTGGATGGTATAAAAGAAAAGAGTGAATCACGACAGCTGAATACACAGCAGGTCGAGCTGTGATATTTATGTGCTCAGGCAAGATTTATCTTCTCAAGTTGTGGAGACGAGACATCCTCTGTACATACAGTACATACTATATATTATTCCTCAGGCTCTGTTTACCCACCAGCACCAGTAGTGGCATTTGCATTAAAAAAGAAAGGCTTGCATGTCACTTGTGTCACTCTTCCCTCCTCTGATAAATCCTTTGGCTGGAAATGTTGTTGACAGCCTCACACAACATACATCCACCGGACACAGACCGTACAACAGTTTTCCTCAGTGGATCCCAGCAGCTGATAAGAGGAAATATGGTCACACACAACGTGAAGCCCGACTGCACTACACCCTCTTTCCTTTCTCAAAATTCTTGTGGATCCTCTAATGGCAGATATTCATCAGGCTGTGTCAGGCACGGAGCAGCCATGATGACAGTGCACACACAGCACCGCCATTGTTTCCACACACACAAAAAAAAATTCAGGAGACTGCTTACTTTGGAGATGTCATGGAGATTAGGTTTGTCCAAACTACCATCAATCTGTGTGCCACTGTGGGTGCATTGTTTCCTTTACCAACAAAACGCTGCTAAATTATCCAATTATATGATGTTTTCTAACAAACAAGGAGTCGACAGTCAGTCGCTAACTCCAAAAGTGACTGTTTTCTACAAAGGCTTCACAATAAAAGCTATCTAGTGGTTCTCCAGTGGAGGGCTTTTATTTTGAAGCACTTACAGAACACTTCAGGGCAGCTCGAACAGCGAGGTGAAGTGTGGCGAATCAGAAAACAGAGGTGCTATTATCTGTTGAATTTGAAAAAAAAAAAAATCAAATCCCAACACCCACATCACTCTGAAACCCCCCAAAAAATGAAATCTAAATATACCGACTCATTTGACCACACATGCAGTCGCTAAGGACGCGGTGCCAATCCATCCCCCATGACGTCCACTGAACCCCTTATGGCTTGGCCCGTCTCCCGAGCCGGGACCATTATGTGGCGCATCAGAGTGGTCACCCCCCTGCTGCGAGGATGCCGTGCAAAAAGAAGTCAGCGCGGCAGTGAAGCGTGCAATATTGTGCCAATGTTAAAGAAAAAAAAAAAAAAAAACAGCATTACAGTTGCATATCATCTGCCACTTTTCAAACTTCAGCTGCCAAGTTTCAGTGTGGGATGTACAGTCGATGCAGGCAGCCAGTCAGGAGCGACAGAGACATGCTTCAAAATGCAATTGCTGCACATCATTGTGAAATGTAGAAAATAAAAAAACACCATTGCTCACCATTTCCCCTGCTGTAATACGCTGCAGGAGGAAAATTCAATGTGATGACACAACCTTTTGCCTCAGAAAAAACAACACAAAAAAAATCAGAATGTGTCAAGAACTGCTGTGATAATTAAATGTTAATTTGTTTTAGATGTTAATGCTGCAGATACAGTTTTGCTCTTTAGTTATCTAAAAACAAAATCAATTTCCTGTCCTGTAAAACGCTCAGAGTGATCTGTTCAAAAAAGCTGCATATTTTGAAGTGCAACCAGCACAACAGTCTCATCAGTGCAGTGTTTGTGCATCGCAGGCTTTTGTGTGCCGGTGCAGCTGAGTAAAACCTAAGCGATGAAGAGAGAGGCCGAGGGAAACGGAGAAAGGGCAGCTTATAAACTGTTTGTGTCTAATTTGTACCTCAGCGTCCTGACAAAGACACGACAGAGCTGGAGCAGGAGGCAATTCAAACAGGCTGCAGGGTCTTAACCAGCAGGTTTTTTTTCTTTGTATTTTGGTGAGATTGAAGTAAAAAATCCCAGTTACTGGCAATCAGTGGTTTTATTTTTTATTCTGTTTTCTAAATGGAAACGTGAGGAACGATGTTTATTTTATAACATTATTGTAACATCAGCAGCTTTAATGTACATCAGTGGAGTTAAAAGTTATATGTTCAAAGATGAATTATAAAGCGTGACATCATGTGATGCTGCAAACGTTTCCCTCTGCTGTCAGAGGAAGTACTTTAATGTGTTGTAGCTCACAGACACAGACAGGTGTTATAATGCATGAAATTCATGAGGTGATTGTTTTACTGAATTGGACCAACTGCTTCCAGGCTGTTGCTTATTATTCAGATACATCCACATGAAAGCTGTTTGACCCAGAAGTTTGGATTTATTTTTTATAAATTGTGCCTTGGAATCACATAATGAAATGAGTGTTTAGTGACTTTTAATTAATTAAAATGAAATCTATGGGGGGATTTTTTTGAATGATGATGCTTAAAATATTTCAAACAGAAACTTGTCTTGAACTTTGAAAAGCAACATGTTGCAAACGACTACATCTTTGATAACAGCAGCGGCAGTATTTTGCAATAAGGTCACTTAAAGGTTAACCATACTCTGAGTAGTAATCCTAATAATCCTTGCAGCTGCTGCAGCGTCACATGTAAAACAGAGCAGCTCTACCTGAAAGAAAAATGTCAAGAAAAATACCAGTGAACATCTCTTAATGAATGGAAGTGTGAGGCGTTAGTGATCACCTGAATATTTCACATCTAATCTGGTTTCGTTTATTTCTTTAAAAACAGTATTTTAAAAACTAATTAATCGCCTGGCCTTTGGGGGCAGTGGTGCTGAGGGGAGTCACTGTTTGATGGTCCTCTGCCTCGGCGTGTGACCTTTTCCACAATAATGCAATGTATTCCTGGATCAGGGAGCATATTCTTAATTTCACAGCCAGCTTGCATTTTTCAGTTATCCTACTTGCAGGCTGTAGTATTATGCTGTCGTTCTGATGTGTAGTACATGTGCACTGCTGAATAAGTAATGGGGTTGCCACAGCATGCATGCATTAACAGTGCAGATCAACAGAGTTGCTCAATGCACTTCAAACCAACTGACTCTCCCAAGTGCCCCTTGCAGTCTTTTCCAGTTGGGAGCGTCCGCTTTAAAGCTGCAGGAAGTATTTTTATGCAAAAATTCTTGCAACATATCAGCTTAAATCATAAAGTGGCAAATAGAAAAACCACCCAGCCCCCTCTGCTAAAAAGAGATGACAGACCCAGAGACTGTGAGGGGGTGAAAATGAGTGAGCTGTGTGCAATTTATTGATATCACTTTATGAATGTTTATGTAACCTTTTTACATCTCGCCGCCTTTTAGTCCCACCAACCTAGGAAATCGGCGAGTGTAAATCTGTTGGTTTTGGTAATCTTCCTCCTCTACTGGCTGATTTAATGCTTCACCAGAGCTCCGGTGTAACACGGTGGATACTGTATGATGAAGCCTCTTGATCTCCGTTGACTCCCATGTTGCATCATTTTTATTTTTCACGTCGGATCTATTGTTAAAGTCACTCCATATTCACCTGCTGCCGGTTGCAAGGTTTTTGAAGCTCCCAAAACATGTCCAATAGGAGCAGATTTGAGAAGCGTGTTGTCAAAATGTCACGATGCAGGTAGAAGTGCAAACATAAGCTCCAGTGAAACGCCTGCTTGTTTACGACCAGCTGAAGAAAATAAATAAATAAACCGAGATTTTTTATATATGACACAGTTTTGTCCTAATTTCTGAGTATATGAAAAAACTGCTTTAATCAGGAGTAAAAGAGCTGTGGCACATCTCTGTCTCTCCTCCTTGCCCACTGTGCCACCCACACACTGCCTTGTGTCTCCATTGCTCAGCTCCTCTTTGTTCAATGCAGTGTTGTGTAAAATGACAACTTGGTGGAAATGCTTTCTTGCTTTTCGGGCTCGTTGTAAAGCAAGGGGGGGATTTTTGCATCTTCGTTATTTCTGCTCGATTTCGATCGTGCACTTGAAAGGAGCAAGCGTGGAAGTTTACAGTCACTGTGCATGGACCCACTGGTAGCACGGTGAATTTACCACCCCACAAAAAAAATACTTTTCATGTGAATAGTGATTGTAAACAATAACACAGGCTCTGATGGCTCCACACACAAAATATACACGTGATGAACTGCTTTTTTTGCTACCAGTACATTTTTCACTTTAAATGTAAAACAGCTGTCACATAATATCTTGTTATACGTGTCAACCACTGATGCATATGACACATGTTATCTGCATATACAGTAGTTTGATTTAAATACATTACTATGGCCTGATTGTGGCAGGCAGGAGTCTGCTCTCACACTTTCCTCTCAATCTGAGTTTTAATTGTTGGAGCTGAGTCATTAATTGATTGTTTCTCTGTCGCAGTAACCCAAGGTGAGTAGACTTAAAATAAAAAAGTGGCATATTTCCAGAGACAATAAAGAGCAGATGGTGCTAAAACATATAAATTCCTCATAAAGATGTGTTGTTCACAGCACTTATATAGTTCAGAAAGATTGTGCTGCAGGATTATGTGCTAATAAAATGTGCAAAGTGGAGGAGATCGGTGAGGTAGGAGGAGCCATTAGTTACCTGTCTCAGAGCTTCAGTGTCCAGACCAGCACCTCTGCTCTGACCGTGGAGCTCGGTGTGGATGTTTGTGTGTGCTCCTGAACACGAGCAGAAACACTGGAGGAGCTTATGTGATTTAGATCATCGCTGGAGAAAAGAGCTGCTGTTGTGCTGAGGTCGAAGAAAATCACAGTAAAGGAAACGGCTTTTCTATAGCACGCACAGCTTGACCCGTAGCGGGGATTATTTATTGTTGTCAGCTGACAAGCTCATAACTCATCACCGTTTTAGTGATTTATTTTTATTTGTTAGCGTCACTTCAAGGACTTTTTGTTGCTCTGTGGGCTCAGAACAATCTGTCCATGAAAGTTTTTCGCTTAACTAACCTGAAAACAAAGTGAGTCGAAAGCCGTGCTGGAAACCCTGAGATGCTATTAGGTTTTATCCCAGCTCAGTAATACAGGCCTGCAGTCGGGTTTCCATCCTAATAACAGTTTCCATTATTGTATAAGTGCTTGTAGGATATCTTATAAAATAAAAAAAGGAAACAAAATTGCTGAAAATGAAAGTTTGAGTGACCTGACCTGTTTCTGCAGCTGTGCCTTATAGCAGCTCCTGCTCATAAAAGATTTTTTAACAAGCAGGAGGTGAAATCTCCTCCTGTGAAATCAAATCAATCTCCTCACAGCGAAGTGCTCATCAGTTTCTTAGCAGTAAAGAAAAATAAAATCTACATTATAAATCAACACGAGAGCTTAAAGCATGTTTAAATAACTCTCTCTGTCCTTTCACTCTGCCCTTGAAAAGCCTTTAAACAACAGGAATGTGGATCATCTGGGTTCAGGAGTTCATGGATCCAGAGAAGAACTGTGGGGATGTGAGGTGCACATGAGACCAGGGTTCAGTCAATAATCTAAAAATCAGACTCGTATAAATTGTATAAATATGTGTGGGATTGTGTTCAACTCCCACGAGCAAATGCATGTATTGTTCACACACACACACACACACACACACACACACACACACACTGTATGGACTATTATCCAAAATTAAAGCAATGCAGCATCTCTTATAATTTAGATTTTCCTTTAAGCTTTTGTACAAAATTATGTTTTTACACAGAGCCAACCACAGTATATGGAGGATAGAGTAATACTGTACACACACTGCTGTACTTGTATATATAAAACTTAGTGCATACAATCTGGTTAAATGTTGGGGGTATGTGTGCGTGTGTGTGTGACAAGTGTTTTTTTTTAAATGTACAGCTCTTTGTGTCTTTGTGAAAGGTGCTTTATAAATAAAGATTGATTGATTGATGAGGCAGTGTCACTAATTTCTATTAATGCTACAAACTCCACCTAGTGCACTTTATTTTGAAGATATTTTTTTAAAACTTAGATCAAGGAAATATCTTTTTATTGTGGTGGTCTGTATGGTTTGAACACAGCCACGTTCAAAAGGAGTATTGATCCACAAAACCCCGGTTCAGTCTCTGTGAGTGAGCGATTTACCCGAGTTCATCTTGGGGTTTTCACCAGTCTGGTTTCCTTCTTACGCTGGAAGCCAAAGAGCAAAATTAAAAATAATGTTCAACTTAATTATGTCAGCGAGAAGGTGCCAGATGACTTTGTGTGGTGGTCACTGATCTGTAGAACAGTTTCAGCTCTGCTTTGTCATCACAATACATCTTTTCAGACTCATCCCTTCACCTCATCGCTCTCTACTCTCCATCAGACCTGTGGAGGAGGATTTGCTCCGTCTCAGTTGTTTTGAACTCCTCAGGTTTCCTATAAAGTTGATGATGTTGAAAGTTTCTGTGAAAATAACTCCACCACTGCCAGTACCAGTCAGGTCCTTTCACAGAGCTTCAACCTGTTGCTTCTTTATTCTCTCAGTTGTATTTTTTTTTTTTACATCAAATTAATATAATTGTGAGCACTGTTACAAATTTTCACCTGTAGCCTTTGGCTGCTCGCTGTCATACAGAGGAAGAGGGAAATGTTTTAACTTAGAAGCAGATTAAATATTTGATATTGAAGAAAATAAGAGGTTGATGGGAAAAAAGACCCAAAGCAAAAGCTGCTGTTAATCTCACATGTACTTTTATTTTAACTCAGAAAACACAACGGCCTTAAAGACATTTTCAAAGATGCATCATCGATTAGTTTTTCTTCCTAATAATCCAAGGAATTAGTCAATGAGAGATATTGACATGTTGCATATCTTCGACGTCTGAATGACACCGTGAGTGTGTTTTTGTTGGTTTAGCGTTGGTGGGGGGGGGAGACAGGCAGAAACTGTGGGATTGTCTCCTGCTGTGGTGAAACACCATCCAGTGAGGATTTGAAGGAAACCCCTGCTTGTTTCCAAACTTGTTAAACACAGAGATGGTGTTAACATGCTTTGTTCCAGCACTGCTGCACAACCCCCACCTCCACACACACACACACACACACACACACACACACACACACACACACACACACCCCTCCTCCACTACTACATCCAAACACACCCCCTTTTTAAAGTTGAGTAAACCTGCAGAGAGGCGGCGGCGGGAGCTTGGCCCTGATTTCAGTGCAGT
>OOFC01025865.1:7189-19916 GCA_900323345.1 Pseudochromis fuscus | reverse complement strand
TTTTTCCTGAGGTTTTGTGCAAAACAGACAAGCAACAAAACAGGGAGACAAAATAACCAGAATACAAAAATCAAAATGCAAAACACAAGGCAACAGGGAGGAGGTAACACAAGACCTGATGAGACAAACTGACAAAGACAAAGCAGAGACAGACAGGAAGTGTATGTGGGGGGGATACTGATTGTAAGACATGACACAGGTGAGCACAGTGACACAGGTAAGATACATTCAGGTGGAGCCAGAAATCAAGCAAGATGGAAAAAAGAACAGGAAGCCATGGACCAGCACACACTAGAGAAAGGACTTCAAAATAAAACAACAAATCTAAAACTAATAATGGACTGAGTGTAAAGAGAAGTGATGAAATGTAAATGAAATAGATTTTACAATCAAATGTTAGAAATAAGATATAATAATTACATGAACAGAGGATATATACAGATATATAGAAACAATATATGTGATATGTACAATAAGCAGACTCTTATTATATTATGTAGACTTATGTAGAGTGTTGACTGTCATCATGAGTCATCATGAGTTCTGCTGTGTGGCTGAATCAGAATAAAAGGACACACATTGTGTAGGTATGTGTGTGTATTCAGTGTGGCTTATCTGGTGAATTAAAGTCGGGCCGTATGTTTTTGTATTCTGTGTGAGAGACATGCACCTCGTCCTCCTTCCAGTAGAAACTACTGTGTTGCTGTGGTATCTTCAGAGGCAGAGTTTGGCCTTTGTGTCAGCTGCAGCCGGCTGTGGCTGGGTGGCATGAGAAGGTCGGCGAGCGGCATCCAGAGAGCCAAGCTGCTCTCCTGTGAAGACATGTGCTTTACATCACTTCCTGTTGTTTTGTTTTTGTTTGTTAGTTTATAGAGAGGAAACAGCATTACACCAAACGCAGTAACAACAAACACCATATTATATTACCCTGTTGATCAAAACCCTTTGAAACTATACATATGTACATGTTGGATATGTAAAGTATACTCTGGTGCTCATGTCATGGTGTCAAATAATGTGTAGTTACCATGGAAACAAGATTTATACAGCCGACTGGTTACAACTACAGCTGTTCATACTCCACTGGTATTTTCAGCACGAGGTAGCAAACTTTATCTTTATCTTATCTTGTCTTTTCTTCAGGAGCAGGAATATGATGTGGTTTTGGTTTTTGTGTTAAAGGAACATTTGTGTGAGAAAAATGTCAGTTTTTCTTACAAGTGTTTCATATAGAGCTCCTGAAGAAATCGGATGACATCAGCCTGACCAGGTTAATGGTTTTTTGTCAGATAACGACACTGGGCTTCGTCTGACAGCTCTACATCTGTAATGAACTGCTTTGTCCCTGCACGGGGTGGAGAGCTGTTGGAACCAGATGGTTTCTATTTGTCCTGTCTGTCTGATGGAGGAGGAGGAGGAGGAGGAGGAGGAGGAGGAGGGTAAACCAGCGCTCTTCATCTGTGGGCCAGGCAGAGGATTATTTCTGCTCCAGTGTTGCCCTCCTCTCTACACCTCCCCCTGGTACAGCTCTCTTTTAAAAGACACACTGAGGAGTCAGTCACACGCCAAACACAAAGTGCAAAGACGAGGTGGAAACCAAATAATCAGGGAGAATTTCTGGCTGTTAATTCTCTCTACAGCTGTATTAACATTCTCTACACTGTAAAACGTTTGCTGTTAATTTTACAGTCATTCTGTGAAAAATACTTCCAATAATAATAATCATACTGTCATTTTAATCTGTACTGATTCACAGTATTATTATTCATATATTTACATTTACACTAGTTTTAGCTTTTTTAAATTTACAATACTTTAATCGTATTCTTTAATATTTTGCAGTAGTATTAGAATATTGTCGTTTATAATCCTTTCACCATATTTTTAAAATTTACTGTATTTTTACAGTATCATTTAAATTTACAGTATTATTACATTGTAGTATTTTTTATGACCATGATTTTATTGCTTTATTTGCATTTAAAGTATTTTCTAAATTTGCAGTATTTTCTGTATTTGCAGTATTTTTTTACTGTATTTCCATCTACAATATTTTCACTGTATTTTTCATTTGCAGTATTATTGTTGTTAGTGTTGTATTGGTTTTTACAGTATTTTTACCATGTTTTTCTTTGACAGTATTAGAACAGTCTGATTACAGTTTGGCTTCATTTTTATTCAAATTTTTCACCCATTAAGAAAAAATAATCTAATCTACAGCACTGTAAATAATGTATTATCATTCATTTATCACTACTATTCAGAACATTGTTTTGAAAATCTGCTCATTTATAAATCCTTCACCACCGTTTCCATCATTTGAAAACAAATCTCTCTTGCTGTTGGTCAGTTTTTCCTCCCAGGTTTACTACTGTCAGTGAATTAACAGTCAGAAGAATTACAGTGGCGATCATATTGTGTACAGAATAATACAGCTCAAATTACAATGTCTGAACAGGTTTTATGAGGTTATAAAAGTGTTACTCCAACATATAAAGTATAGTTTTTTTCACATGGGAATGATGAAGCGTTTTCCAAGAAAAATAACAGCTACATGTTCGTGTTTCTGTGCAGCCGACTCGATATTGAAACGGGAGAAGCGCCTGCGGACCAGGAGGGTGCATTTCGAGAATGTGACGGTTTACTACTTCAGTCGGCGGCAGGGCTTCACCAGCGTGCCCAGCCAGGGAGGCAGCACGCTGGGCATGTCCAACCGGCACAGCTGGATCCGACAGTACTCACTCGGGGAGTTTGCCCTGGAGCAGGAGAGGATCCACAGGGACATGCTCCGAGACCACCTGAAGGAGGAGAAACTCAACTCCATCAAGCTCAAGGTAAAACCTTCATCTTCTGTCTTTGATAAACAGGGTTCCCAGAAAACCCGTGGAAACTGAGAGAAACAGAGTTCTACTGGAAAATTATTTAGACATTGTCGTGTTTTGCTGAGTGCAAACTGTGAGATTTCTGACATTTTTTTCTTGGGGCATTACAAATGTACAAAAACTTAGTAATTTTATATATTAATATTCTCTCAAAATGAATTTACACACAAAAAACATGGATATTATCTGAAAATAAAATTTATGAGATAAGAAACTAAAATAGCCTGAGGTTAAAGTTCCCCCCCTACTTCTTTTACTTTTAAATTTGACAATGAAAACGACTCCAATATTCTGAGGTCGTGACCTTTGTGTCAAATCTGTGAAGAATTTGGTCTTAAACAGTCCTTTAAAAAAAACCCAACAACAACAACACTTTCATTGTTTGTTTTCGTGATTATAAAGGCGATATGTGAATTTGTTTACATCCTGTTTCCAGCTGACTAAGAACGGCACGGTGGAGTCCGAGGAGGCCAACACGCTCACGGCGGAGGACATTTCTGATGATGACATCGATCTGGACAACACGGAGGTGGACGAGTACTTCTTCCTGCAGCCTCTCACCACGAAGAAGCGCCGGGCGCTGCTTCGCTCATCCGGAGTGAAGAAGATCGATGTGGAGGAGAAACATGAACTCCGGGCCATTCGCATGTCCAGGGAGGACTGCGGCTGTGACTGCAGGGTGTTCTGTGACCCGGAAACATGTGCCTGCAGCATCGCGGGGATCAAGTGCCAGGTAAATCCCACGACTTATATTTGCATGGTCCATTGTCTTGCTTGTGAACTGGATGTTTAAATAAAAGGTGCTGTAGACCGAGCTGCATAGTGACAGTCCTGCTTTCCCTCAGGTGGACCGCATGTCGTTTCCATGCGGCTGCACTAAAGAAGGCTGCAGCAACTCCACCGGAAGAGTGGAGTTCAATCCAATTCGCGTTCGAACCCACTTCCTGCACACCATAATGAAGCTGGAGCTGGAGAAGAGTCGTGAGCAGCAGCAGCAGCCGTCACAGGCCAACGGCTACTGCAGCGAAACCAGCGACCTGGGAGGTGGAAATCCCTTCGCCCAGTCGCAGCACCGGTTGGAGTACTCACTCTCCGACACCGTCCCGCAGACGGCCAGCATGCACCTACAGGCTGTGGACGAGATGGAGGAACCACTGGACGACGAAGATGAGGAGGAAGACGACGAAGACGAGGATGAGGAGGAAGAAGAAGAGGAGAACGAAGATGATGAGGAGGACGACGAGGACAGCAGCAGCGTTTGCAGTGGACTGTCTGACTCCAGCACGCAGAGCTTAGCTAACAGCGACTCAGAGGACGAGGAGGTGGATGAGGAGGATGAAGAGAAGTCAGAGAGCTTCGAGGATGACATGACGACACCGTCAGTGTCTCACACTGAAGTGGTGCCTCTGTCCTCGGTGCTGTGTTACAGCGACGGCTCTGTGGGACATGAGAACCACATTAATGGAAACTCTTACTTAATGAACTCGTCTCCGGCTGAGTACTATCAGCTCGGGAGCTCCGGCGCCGTCTCCAACGGCCAAACCAGTCGACCCAGTGAATCCTACGGGGAAGCCTTATCATTCCAGGACCCGGTCAGCACAACCAATGGTGGCGTGGCCCAGGGGCCGTTCACCATGGCTGCTGAGTCGTACACGGACTACTCTAATCCACCTGAGGACCAGTACACAACCAATCACCACTTCCCTCTGAGCAGCGGCGGAGCTCCTGCTGCCACTTTGGCCTGCTATGACCAGAAGAAGAAGGTGTCAGAGACGCAGTTTCAAAACTACCTGAACAATAACAACCAGAGCTCCTACAGCAGCTCGTGTTTGGCCGAGCCGCCGCCGCAGGAATCGAGTCTGAATGGACACGCTGATCTGACCCTATTAACAAACAACACTAAGAACCTCCCTTTACCAGACCATTGCCCTGAGGTGGCAGCCGTTTAGTGCGCTTCGCCTTTCTAAGTGTTCTTTCATGATGAGGTCTTTACTCGACCGGGTGGTGTTACAAAAGGGAACGCGATCATGGCCTTTTTTTTTTTCTTTGCATTTTCTGACCTTAAATCTCAAAGCAATGGAACTTTTTCATCTGTAACTATAAAGCCATAGCTTCATTATGGAAAACAGTTCCTGCAAAACACAACAGATCAACACGACACTTACGTCATGCTGTGCAATGTATCCTGTAATTCCAGATGTAAAGTTCTAGTTTTAAGCAGATATTGTTCTGTAGATGGAACTTTTCTATGTCTACGTGTCAAATGTGCAAAAAAAACCTTTATTGTCAATTTATTTATTGTTTCTGAAGTATGTGTAAACTTAATATATATTGTAAATGTTTTGATAACTACGCATGCTGTTGGATTTGGGGAACAAAAAAGTTGCCATTGTTTTAAAAAACAAATGTATACATAATGTACATTACTCTTCTTCTTGTTTATGTCGCTATCATTTTGCTTTTCTATAGTTTGGAAAAGCATGAAAAAGCCTGAATTCTTATTTGTACATTTTGAAATACAGAATCAAATCTCAGCCTTTTCCACAGACGTGTGGGAGGTCAGGTGGCGTGCAGTCGGTTTTAAATAGTTTGTGTTGCCCCGCCCCCCGTTAGCATAATGAGCACTTCATTACCATAGGTGGTTAAATAAATTTTGACATATCATTTCAAAAAGAATTAGAAGCTCTATGACTTATCATAGAAAACTAAGTTCATTATTTAAATGAAATTACAATTTAGAGACCCAAAGCATTTGTTAGTATTGATTATATGATTCCTGATTTTGAAAATCCTCAAATAGTGGTCAGGGCCTTTATTTATCTAAACTGTACAAGTCACTGACTTGTATTTATTTCTAATTTAATTTGATAAGTTGAATTAGTCATCTAGAGCCGATCACTTCCTGCAAACATTTCAAAAATAAAAGCAGATTACTGGAGTTTAAATCGACAGAACCACTTCATTGATTAACCAGACTTTTATTGTGAAATATTTGCTGGTACGCTATGTTTAACTTCAGTTCCTGTGTCTAGAAGCAGCGTTTTGTACTGTTACCATATAGACTGGATACAGAAATGGACAAAGCAAGTGTGACGTCACCCATTGGTTTGTGCACTCCCGTCTTGAAGCCAAGAGATCTGCATTTGAATGTCACCATGTTGGTTGTTTGGAGCCAGAAAGTGACCATATTTGTAGAAGGAGTGAGGAGGCGGGTCTGAATCTTGAACCCGATCACTGCCCAATGTGAATGAGACTCGACTTCAGTGTTGTTCTCATTGGAGACCAGACGTGTCAATCAAGCTAACCACGCCAGTACATTTTTTTTTAAGATTAATATCTAATAAAATATGTTTGTTTTTTTCAGATGAACCACCAGACCACTGATAAGATGAATTAACTTCAGCTATTGCCATCAGAATGACTTGTGAAAAAATAATTATTGACTGAGTATTTCATGATTGAAAATGCTGATTTTTGAATTGATGTTAATTGAAGCGAGAGTTTTTTGGAGCCTCCAGTGGCTGTTGGGTGTATTGCACCTTTTTGCACTTGCTTCGTCCACTTCTACATACAGTCTGTTTCACTACAAACGCTGTGACCGGGCTGGACACAAAAACACCTTCAGCACAAAGAGTTTCTCTGCTGTGTTCACAGCTTTCAGCTGAAAACAGATCAACTCTTGAAACACTGCCGTGCTCATCATTGTCACTTCTCTTTCAGGGTTGATATCTTTATTCTTTTCTTTTCTTTTCTTTTCTTTTCTTTTCTTTTCTTTTCTTTTCTTCTCTATATCAACACTGTCCACAGAGAAGAGGAAAATAAGGAAATCCTGATCCTTGATCCTGACTCTCCCTGAAAACAGTTATGATGTAGAAAGCTGCTGCCAGCACTTGGACCTGTTTTCTTTCGCTTGTGTTAGCTTTAACTTTTTAAAAGTAAAAGACTTGATCTTCACAACGAAGCAATGTGGAAGTGTCAGCAGATGTTTTTGTAACCTAGCAACAATGATGGCTTGAGAGAAGCACTATGAAAATAACAAGGAGCGTGTTTGCGCTGGAAGCTCCTGTTACAGAATTTCTCTCAAGTTTATATTGTTGCTAGGTTACAAAAACCACTTCCGCATTACTTTAGAAAAATTTGCTAAAACACAAAGAAAAACAGCCGCACATCCCCACATGAAATAACTGTGTTTTCAGTAACAGCCACAATTAGTTTATCCTCATTTTCTTCTGTTTGTCAAGTGACAGTGTTGATATATAAGTCCTGCCTCCTACTTGATTCTGATTGGTCAGTGAGACAGAAGCGACATTAATTAGTGCAGCAGTGTTTCAACAGTTGAATTGTCGACTGGAGGCGCTAATAGCGCAGTGGAAAGAGAGTTTTTGTGCCCAGGGTGCTGTTAAATCCCAGTCTGTATTTAGGGTCTGGCCATTATTTATTCAGGTCATTATTACACAGATGACTTTAAACTGAATACAGTTTTGTATTTGAGAAACAATGGCGTTCATGTGAAAACTGTAAAGATGATTTGATCTACTGAAGTGCAATATATTGATGATTATAGGGGACTGAGGTCACCTTTAGTCGACTGTCGAAGTCCATAATATTTGTATTTAAAGCACCATTGGTTTCATAATTGTATGTGGGGTGAACAAATGTTCAAGGATGACAATCAAAGCTTATTTTCTAACATAATTCTACTTATCAGGAGTAAAAAGTCTCGTGAGCCATCAAAAATGACAGCCAGAAAAACATCTTGACCAAAAATTTGTAAATAATCTTTTAAAACATATTTATAAAATTGCCAACATACAGGAAATTGAAGTGACAGCTCAACAAAGGGGGGACTACAATAATTTCGTGAACTGCATTTCTTCACCTTGAACTCTGTGCTCCTGCATGAACGCAGATATTTTGCACTTCTTCCAAACCTGTGAAAATCTGCAGCTTCTGCCACAATCTGAGGAGTTTTCTGTCGACCTCTCTGGCTGCATTCAGGCAATCAGTGGCATCATCACGGCCCACAGTACAGATCAATGTGCCAAAGCTCGATACAATGACACTGCATCCCGTCAGCAATCCTGTGTTTGCTTTTTATTTTCCAGTATTTATTATGAATGATATATGGAAATGTGTATTTATTGTGGTTTTACTAAAAAGTCTGTATTGAGTAAAATTGCTTCACTATCTTAAAAAGTTGTCTTTTGTTTTAATGCTGGTTGTGAGTTGTAAAAGCTTCATGTGCCTGATTTGATTTCATTCTTTTTTTATATTCTGTGAAATGCATACGTTTTGCACAAAATGGTACAAATGTTTGTTTTTTTAACGTGTTTGATTTTTGAACTGTAGATAGAGCTAACTTCATTTTTTTAGTTGTTTCATTTTGAAATAAATTTTATTAAAATTTCTTTTGTGATCCAAATGACTTGATGTTTCATCATAATTTTACAGTCTTGACAGGGATCCCACAGGTGCTGGAAAAACTGGAAGCTATTTCCAAGTCCTGGAAAACTCCTAGAAATGGAAAGAAGTTAAAAAAAAAAAAAAAAAAAAAGTCTTTAAAACCACTGAGGTGACCTGGAAAATAAGTTTGATGTTGTCTTCTTTTGCTCAGAGCAAACTGAGATCTCATTATGGTTTTTTAAATCACATAGTTATTATTATTTTGACACATTTTTTAAAATCTCTTTGACAGATTTTTTTTCTGTTTTAATCACACATTTTACTGTTATTCTAAAATACATGAAAATATAAAAAAATCTACAAAAATAGATTCTAAATAAATAAAAAGACTGATGTGTAATGCAAAAACGTGAAAAATCTACAGACTAAATACTCAGAAAAGACATATATTTTAAAGAAAATCTTTTTCATACTAAAACACTGAGAATAAATTCACACACTTTCATTTAATAGATCAAACTTGATGTTGAGTTTAATACTGTAAATATTTTTTTCTTTACAGTGTGTGGTAATTTATAATCAATTTATTTTGTTATTCAGTTTATTCTGACATAGCGTACTATAGCCTCTAGGCTGCAGTCCAGGTCATGATTCCCATTGATCACACCAGTCTTATGTCACTGAAAATGTCCTGGAACATTGTTTCTGTAAAACTATTGGAATCCCTGATTTATCTTTGACACACAGCGCCCTCTGCAGACCACAGCGTGAAATAAAAAGGAGACAAAGCTTCTTTCAGTTCTAACCGACTGCATTTACTGAGCTCCAAATAACACATGTCGACACCAAAATCACTCTGATAAAACACAAAACAGTTTCCATTTCAGGAAAACAAACATTGGATCTGCTCTCCACACAGTAGCAGAGTCATTTTCAATATCCCACTAGTGCCTGCACCAGAAATTGATGTGTGGACAGTTTTGTGTGTTTGAGTTTTTCGGGTGCAAGAATTCATTTAAAAATAAAAGTTCCCTTATAAAAACACCAGAGGAGACACTTTTAAATAAAACAAGAAAAGAGATCTTCCCTCTGCTTAACATACAGACTCACACTGTATTCATTCACTCTTCCTTCCTAATGTCGGTTTATTTTGAAGTTTGAAGGATCTTCAGAATTTAAATGACATGGATCAGCTCCAGCTCTGCACTGAGGACACTTTATATCACAGCACAAATATTCAGTAACAACAGAAACGCGCTCCACACCATCACCCACCATCTCCCCATCACGTTCCCACCCAGAGAGGAAAAAAACATCATATCCAAGGCACTGGACGGTAACAAATAAGGCTTTCTTTTCATCATGCCATGAAACATATTTCAAAGGAACATACTTCCTGTGTGTTTCAGGTTTTCACTGTCAGGCTCTTTGGTGCAAAACATTTGGGATTTTGAATAATGTTTTTAGATTGATTTATTCTACATACACATCTCACTGGATAATGTTTTTCTGGTGGCCTTTCAACACCCAAAACTGCAAGTTTTGAATGTGAAGACTCAAAGTCGTGAAAACATCTCAAACACAAAAGAGGCACTTTGAGAATCTTCCTTCCAGCAGCAGCAGCAGTTCACTTATTCTACATATAAAAATAAATTAAAACTCAATCAATAATCTATAAAAACCTGCACGTTAACTGCATACGGTGTAGTGTACATGTGTTCCTAGCCTGACACATGCACAGAGTGTTTGCTCAGAATCAGACGAAGGACCACAGCTGGAATCTGTCCGAGGGGTTACACAGAGCCAGGAAAGGATGTTCATGTCGGGCGCTCAGACACATGTTCCACCCTGGGATGTAGAATAACTGGTTCTGTGTGAAGACAACACAAACATATCACTTTCCTAAAATCATCAATGTCAATGGAAACATATCAGTGCCACAGAAAAAGAAAAGCAGATCAGCAGTGTTACATTTACTTAAAAAAAACTACAATCTTCTCAAAGTCACAAATTTATGAGTAAAATTATATTCTGAGATTAGTCATGAATTCATCAGAAAATTTTGTGAAATAAAGTAAAAAACTCAAATATTCTGAGATTAAACCTGCAAATATGCAAGAAATAAACTGATCTATTCAGAGGCTGTGATTTCAAACTGAGATCTGTTTACTTTGAATCACATACTACAGTATACCATTGTATTCTTTTACTGATATTATTTACATATTTTTTAAATATGAAATACTATTTAAAAATCTGTAACAGTGGTGCAGTGGTTAGGGACAGGCTGCAGCAGACCCTGCGACACAGTTTAGTAAAGCAGGTACAGAAGATGAGATGAAGATATCAATACATTTACACACATGTCTAATGTAACATGTCAGGAGCAACCTGAAACTGTCAATAACCACACAATTGACATTTTTTAAATAGATCAAACACATTAATAGACACATTTATCCCACATTAGATTTTTTTTTTTTTACAAAAATAAAACGTTTGAATTTATTCTGCAGTGTCTTCATTTCATCACACTGAAACTTCTCACTTTATAATACAATAAATACCATAATAAATCCATTGTTACAACAAGAGAAGTTGGCTGTTATAATGTAATAAGTCTGTACGCTGCAATGATGTGAAAATATCTTCAGAATTCAGAGTTTTTGAAAATAACAGAATTAATTGAGACTTTAATTTCAGAGAATATTTGACTTTTTTCTTGATCTCAATATTTGTTGCAGTTTTGTTTCATCTTGTAAGTTCATGACTTTAAACTCAAAATCTATTTGTCTTTTCTCATATATTAATAATGCCATAAGAAAAACACTACAATTCATCATAAAACATGTAGAGATGTCACAGTTTGCAGCTAAATGTAACAATGTTAAAATCATTTTCCAGGACAACTCAGTAGTTTTATTGATATTTTATTGATCTATGTTAATATCCGGGAGTTTAGCAGTAATGGAAAATATGTCTAAAAAATTAAATTCAGGTTTTCCAGAACACATCATGTCATAACCTGACAGTATAATATATCTCTTTCTAGCATCTATTTGTTTCAGTTTCTGGTTGTGGCAGCGTTACTCCTTCATTAATGATGGAGGCATCTGAAATCACATATTAATGATGAAATGCTAAAGGAAACAAACTTACCTCCTTCAGTTCCCATTTCTGCTCAGATCCTACAAACGTGTTCCTGCCTTTATACTGGCAGTCCTCCAGCTTCACGGCCCCTCCTGCACCGTGCAGACACAGCTCCTTCTGGATGTTGTGTCTGATCTCATGATGTGTGGAGAACTCAAAATACTACAGAACAGGAAACAGAAAAATATGGTTAAAGTGAGTCAAGATCTTTTTCTTCAAGAAGGGACGAAAGCTGGATTTTCTTACTGACCTGGTTTCCTCCAAGACCGTGACATGGGTACATGATCAGCTGTTTCCCTCCCTCGTTGTTCTCTCCAGCGTCCAGACACAAGTCTTTGCCAACATTTTTCACCTAGAAAGAGAAGAGGAGGGAGGGGAAAGAGGGAGAGGAAACAAAATGAAAAACTAACATCCAGTGCAAGCTGTTCAAACAACTTCAGCCCCCAGAGAGCTTTCAGTGGTGTTAAACTGGAACTGCTCAGTTCCCTCTGGAGATCCGAAGTGGAAACCCACAGTGGACCAGACAGAGCTGTGAGGTTTGGAAAGATGAGAGGCCGGTGGTGGTGGTGTGTGATCTTACTGAGCCAAACTGGAGCGGGTTGAGATCCGGCATGAAGACTTCTGGATAAACGTTCTTCAGAAACCACGAGAAGCTCTGGCACTTCAGCTGATTTCGGAGCTCCACACGTTTGGAGATGTCTCCATAAGTTCCCTTTACAACAAAGTAAAAACAGCTCATTTACACTGTTGAACAACATACTGCCGGTACGCCTGTGACATGAAAACAGGGAGGCTCTGTCCTCTTTATTTCTGTTAAGATGTGTTTTACAAAAACAAAAATATGCAAAGGTTGTGGCAGAAATCTAAGATAACAAAAAAAAAAATGTCTTGACCTCATCTAGTCAGAACATCCTGGATTTACCTGCTCCACGTTGGACCAGGTCAGACTGAGGATGGTCCGACAGAGTGAAGCCAGGTGGAAAAAAATCTGGATAAATTCACGGTTCTTTAAAAAACCACGAGGTCAATCCCAGATTCAATGATAGCGAAACTGAGAAGAGTCATGTCCATAGACTGTATACAAAAGATGGACATAGCCGCCAGCTCTCAGAAGTGAAGTCAATGCAGAGGTGCAAAAAAAGAAGTGCAATACCACCGATGGCCACAAGATGCTGGCTCCAATTGACTTCAATTCAAAAATGGTCATTTTCAATCATGAAATACTAAATGAAATACTCAATACTTTTTCCCACAAGCCATTAGTTAAAGTCAACTCTTCTTATCAATTATCT